>WTXI01000179.1:0-75744 GCA_022376515.1 Lactifluus volemus
TTGACGACGACGAAGGAGAGAGATAGCGTGAGTCTTCCTCGTAAGGCATTTTGAGATTCTAATCAGTGAATGACAGTATACGAAGAAGAGGTCTCCAAGATGGAAAAAAATAAATGGCTATCGGGTTTGACTTGAGCTTGGGCGCAAAGACTGCCTAAAGCGCAGTATCACACTTTGCACGTGGCAACGACCCAGATATCCATCCATTCATAGCTATCAGCTCTTATACACTCAGAGATACAATTTTTGAAATAATCATATATCATGTTAGACGTCTGAATTTCTCAGATGATGAAAAAAAAACATGGTAACACGAGTCTTTTGGTGCAATGAAAAAAAAAAAACTTTCTGTGGATCAGTGTCCACAATGACTAGTGTGACCGAGGCCCAGGCCCTGTTGCAGTTGGGGTGCGCTTCGGCACATTCTGCTTGTAGAAATGGGCCATTATCCCTTCTGTGTGTGTCATTGTCAGGTTGAACAATGGATGTGTAGCGTTCTGTGACTTCCTTAACAAGCGGGTTCATTATCGAGAAGGCCGAGGACGACATACAACGCGGTTCGCAGCCGAGCCGAGAACACGAGAGCCGCCACTTTCCTCTGTCCAACAGAGAGACTCGGAAAATGCAGTCGCACGCATGCCATCTTCACCTTTCCACGCCGCACGCAGCTCTTCCCGTCGCGTAGATGAAGGGCGTATACGGTGTTGGGCAGCTGACAGGCCAGAGAGGCAATATGAAGTATGGTAGGCGTCCGGATTCCTATACGCAACGTAAACACATAAGAATATGCATTTGAGAAACGCATAACACACTTGGGTGGCTTGTCGCGTAGACCTCCTGCTGGGTGTTGCCCAGCGAGGAGGATGTATTCCTGTAACGCCCGCCGATCAAAAAGCGAATCTGGTTCGTCATAAGCAAGCATGGTTTCCGGGTGATACACTGTTACCCGGGGCGCACCGTCCATGTCGTCCCATACATTCTCTGCCGACTCATTTACATGGGATGCCCCATCCTTGGCATGCACAGATTCGGGACACCCGGGGATACTCCTAGAGCTTCTAGCAGCGGGAACGCACCGCCGACCCACCACGAATAACACCCGTCGACGAGCTTGTTCGTGCGTCCCCTGAAGCCACCGAGATCCGACTCTATTCCCTGCATATTTACAAGCCAGCGAATTAACTGGGGAATGTTCACCCGTAGGGCTTCGTAGTCCGTGGCAAGGTATGGGTGTAGAAACACCCATGAGGCGAGGGCACAAAATGTGTATCCTCCATGGGCTTCACCGAGACTCGGCCTCTGAGCTGCGAGCACGCCGTCGATGAATTGTGGATGTGACGCAGAAGAGAAACCTCCTTCGTACGTCTGGCAGGACGCGATGAAGGCCGCGGTGCCGTCGATGAGTTCCGGGGTGACAATGTCAAGTAAATGTGCGACAGCGAGAAGGCAGTAGATGCCGCTATTTCACGTCAAAAACTCATGAGGGAAAGTTCATAACGTGATCATACCGAACGTCGACTTCTCCGTGGTTGGAAACTATGAAGGAACCGTCTGGCCGCTTCAACGACATGTACCAGTTGTACAGCTTTTCTCTTCCTCCGGCGTCGGGAAGACGTACCCTCAATATACAATGGTCTAGCGCACCTGTTTATCTGATCCCAACCACCTCCTGGACCAGGGCGACCCACAATAGCAAGACAACACACAGATGCATACGTAGGTAGCAAGTGTGCGGCCTGGCTAGGCCCACCACCGAACCCTCCGTCCCGGTGCTGCCACTCCATGATAGTATCGATCGCCCTAGCGGAAATCAGAACGGAACATCAATGACGGAGGAGGACTCGCGCACCTCTGCTTGGTATCGGGATCGATGCCTATCTGGAGCGAGCTGAATGACTGAAGCGTCCAGAACATGAGCCACGGCTGGCTCGCATCCTGGCTCACGTAGCGCGCTGGAAAGCCCTGGGAAAGATTGCGTATGAGAAATTTCAGATGGTCGTTCTTGTGCAGGATGTGACTGTCTGGGGTATCGTCTAATGGGACATGATCCTGAAGGATGTCCTCTGTCTCAGCCTGCAGGTCAGATGTTTTGGTCGGATATGCATCGATGAGAGTTAGACGTGGCATGCTTGGGATAAAGCTAGCAGAAAGACGAGGCAGTGTCAACCGTAATTTCAATTGTTGTTTATATCAAGCAAGCTGCGCAGGTTGTTAAGGGTAAGAGCGTCCTAATTGTACGGCAGTGCAGTGTAAGCGAGAACGACTATTATTAGGTTGTAACGGGCCGCAGCTCCCGGTCTAATTATGATCCTAGAGCCCGGCCTTGGCTTGGTAGAATTCTTTCATCTTCGAGTTCGTCATACAAGCCATTGCAAAGTTCATGATATGCTGTATTATTTATCTGGAAGAACATTGTCTACACTGGAGGAGACGAAGATAATAATGCACGAGTGGGACCACAGGCACGGGTCGTTATATTAAATCTCCGAGTCATGTTGTTGTCTCTGATAGATGGCCATCGGAGTCCTGTGATTCTCACTTGGGTCGTTCCTGCCATCAAGGCAGGGGTGATGGCAGGGATGATTCGGATAAGACTCACGGGACTCTGAATGTCTCTTTCATCCTACTTGTCCCACTGCGACATACCTCACTATTTTTGTATTCCGGTATCACCCTCTCCCGTCTCTCCCCTTTCAGGTTCTCTTGGAGGATGCATTGACGCGTGTGGTAGTAACAAACAAATGTCGCTCATTATCGTGATTACTCCACGTCTTACAATCATGTGCCAGTGGCCGCCTCGACTTCAACAATAAAATTGACTCCGATTGGCCTGATTCAGACGCACCTCAATACTTCCGACTAGGGACAATGTGGATCAGTATTAGGGACAGGACGTTGTGATGGTATTACGGAGGGGACATTGTAATGTCGTTCCAGTAATTACTGGGGACTTTGGCCCGGCAATGCGGTGCTATGACTAATTGAACAAAATTCACTTGGGCGCCCTTTTGTCTGCCTCATTGTACTGGAATACAATGTCAGCCTCGACAACAATTGCTTAAACTTGGTGGGGGGCGGAGGTATAAATTCAGAGGATCCTAGACATTGTGAGGAGCCCATTGGATTTGCCCGTTCCGTTTCAGTCACATCCGAGTCGTGGTCACGGTCTTATTCGCACCCGCCGTCCTTTCTCCTTCTCATCCGCCATCTACATAATAATAATTTCGGATGTGCTCACGCGTCTGAGCTGCAATTGCTTACCTTCCCAACTTGACGAAAGCATAGAACACAAATGATAGGTCGGGTGCGTGTCCATAGCTAACTTTAACGATTTGAATTGAACCAGTAGGTACAAGTCTAAATCCTAATTAGAGAAGCGAGTTGCGTCTTAAACTCAAAAACAAACACACACGATCAAGCTCTACTGAATTGTGCTTCCCTCGCCCACTCCACTCTGCCCATGCTTCTGTTTTATGTGCCTATTGACACCGCACTGTCTGGCGTAACGTTTGCCGCAGTACGGGCAAACTTTCCCGTCAGGATTGTTGCTATGTTTCTTCCGGCAATGCCTCCTCAACGTGGACCGGTCGTAGAACTTCCTCCCGCCACACCCTCTGCATCTCCAGGACCCGTCTACTCGTACCATGAGCCAAGCTAGCATCTCGGCTTCATCTTGATGATCCTCCATGCTGCCGCTCAAGCTTCCACCTCCCTCCTCCCAAGCTTGGCCTGGATTTCCCGAAGCCGACTCCATTGGTGCCGACCCCATTGCATATGAATGGGAAAGTCCGAGTTCTGGTGGTCCCGTTTCCACGGGCACCTCTAGCTCGTGGCGGCCAGGCTTGTATTTCTCTTTTTCGTGCGATGGGGTCCATTCCATGGACGTAGTCGTGCTTTCATCCTTTGGACCTTCTGCGGGAACTTGCGTCCTAGCGATTCCGAAGTCCTCTGGCATGGCGTAGCCAAGGTTGTTGCTCGACCAGCCATCGCCAATCCCCATTTCGGGCCTAGGGTGTGATGTCCCCAGAAGGGGGGGCTCGGATGGGACGCCGAAACCCTGCAATGACACATGAGTGTTCTGTCCAATGCGTACACGGTATAAACGCACGTATTGCCCAATGGTCGTCGTCGCCATCGGATCAATTCCAAAGGTTATGTCGTAACCCAAGTCATAGTGAGTTCCACTGTGTATATTGTCTTGGTTTAGTATTGGGTACAGGGAGTAATTCCAGTCATATGGCTGGCTGTCGTCCTGTGGCGTCGACGTTTTTAGCGTGAGCGTCAATCCCCCTCTACTGTCACAGCGAACACTGACCTGCGGTTCCGGAAAATCTCCAGTGTCATATGTAGCTGCAGCATCAGGCTGAAAACCTTTATCTTGGAACATGGGTCGTGCAGTTTCTCCTAATCTTGTGGTGAATGAGAGGAGGATAGCATCCTCCCCTCTCCTCGTCCCGCTGTATATATCGTCGCCCTGAAGCGCATTGGCCTGCCGTAGGCCCCGGCGCCTAATTTGCTTTGGCCTCTTCGAAAATTTCTCAACGTCAAATGCTATGAAATTCGGCATCGCCGGTTCAGAGTCGAATCCAAAGACGACTCTGGAGGGAATCCCGTGAGTAGGTGCTCCTCTAGAGCTTCCGGAGTCGTCTCCCCGTATCGATCAGCCGCACCGTGTCAAATTTCGTTGTTACTCCCTTCGCCATTGTCCAGTACAGCTTTCTAACATCCCGATCTTACTTTCAGATTCAACCCGGCTCGAGAACGGCCGACAATAGTTGAGGCTATGATATTAGGGTCTATCCCAATGGGCGCTGCCAGGTGTGTCACGCGAGCATTGTTTAGCTGTACATGGCTCATCCCGAGCTCCGTCGCGGCAGGCAACCGGGAATCGATAGCGCAACATGTCATTATGAGACCCTTGGATGTGCCCTGCAGTTGGTGGGACGAACGTTTCGTGAGAGCTTAGCACCGGTTTCTCCGTGAATCTTAATAATTGTGTCAAACAATTTTTTGACGTGCCGTCCGTTATGAGTGCTGACATGCATTCCCTGTTGCCTCAAACTAATAAGTCCCATCCACAATCAAGTCTCAAAAAGGCTTCATTGTTGGTTACCGAGAATAAATCTGTACAGTGAATCGAAGTCATACCGCCTCAGGCAGAACTTGAACCCACCTCCCCCTGGTGCTAAGTCTCTGGTCTCCTGAACTTCGGCCCCTGACTTTGATCCGCTCTGTTTTTCCTGTTGTCATAGTTCCGCTGCATCATGAAAGGATCTGTCACTTCTGTCCAGGTCCGCGGGAACGCAAACCCGCCGAGACTTCGAAGTGCCCTCGGAGCTCCGTCCCGTCCCGCCACCCGCAGCACCGGAAGATTTCTTTGACTCATGGTATCAAAATCCTGCCTTCCCTCAATTCGCTACTAACTCGAGTATCCAGCACACCTCCAAGTCCTTCCAATTTCCTCTACTCAGGACCGATGATGGGCATCCTCGTTCCGGCTTTGCGACACTCAACCGCATGAGTTGTTCCACAGTAAGGCCACCATCGGTAACACCAAGAACACCAATTATTGGAAATCATTTGCATAATTTTAGGCCTTTCCTCTATCGCATTCCCACCCTTCGGCGGCCGCTCCGCTTCGACAGATATTGAGTAAACCTCACATCGTTCCGAGTCGTGCATGTCATGCAAGTATACCACTTCACCCTCCCTGCGCAAGGCAGATCCGCGACCTCTGTGATAAGCAAGCGGTGTGTGCACAACTTAAAGATTCTCGCTTGTGACGCTGGTTCCGACTTGCGAACGGCGGCTGCTACTACTTCTGTCTCGACCTCCACCAAGATAGTTGACACGTTTATATTGACGTCAACAAGCACCCAAGTTTGTTATTTGACGTGTAAAAAAAGTAATACAATCTACCAGATACTTTGGGCTCGTATTTGTGTACCTGCGGGATACATCCGCCTTTTACCCAGACAACCAATGCGCACAATGAGGCATAGATTCCCATACGCAAGGCCTAACTCTGGCTCATTCCCATAGGCAGTAAATTCGCTCTCGAAAGCGTTGAATGCCGTCTCTGGCGTGACCCACGTCACTTCTTCTTGGCCGGGAATCACGATTCCACCAAGGCCTTGCAACCAATCGGTCAGGTCCTCGATATAGCGTCCGTTCAATTCGGGAACTTTGTCCATGAGAACAGTTTCATCCCTATAGCAATCTTTTTCCTTGTAATGAAGATATAAGATGGGTCCAAACCCAAGCTCGCGGAGGCTCTGGTAAACAGTTGCGTCGTTTCCCTTCAGTATACTGTAGACGTGTTCAAGTGTGTCTTTCACTTGGTATACGTGCCGCAATCCGAACCCGAGCGTACCCCCATCTGGGAGGAACTCCGGGTTCTCAAGAAGAGCCTCGAATCTCGAACGGAACGTCTTCTCCTTCTCTTCCTGGGGGATTGATGGGAGTTCGGATACCAGATGCTTTCCAGAGGCATGCTCATCCACCTCGAAGTAAAGATTATATGTCAAAGTGACACGGTGGCCAGACTTCACGGGCAAAATCTCGTGCTCTACGTCACAAAAAAATGCAGCGTAGGCTATTGAAGCTGGAAGTGCGGCCGACAGAATGGCGGAAGAGTCAAAAGACCATTCTTGGCCGCGGTGCCGAAAGACCAGAACTCCGCCTTCGTGTGGTGTTGGAAAGACGACGACAATGGAACAGAACATCGTTTCGCTGCGTGGAGTATCGACATGAGCCTTGAAGAATGACCCCTCACCTGTGGTGACAACTTAAGTTTCGGCCAAATCTGAATGTGGATTAGATGTATACTATATACATTGAGCTTGTGTAGCTCGACTTTGATTTGGCGATTCGAGTCAGTACCCTCGAGAAGGCAGTTGCGCACAATTTTGATGAGATCGGTGTGTTCAGGTATCAGCAGCGGGGAGAAACGGTCATGGTCCATCTTTCTAGCTTTGCGGTATGTCTCATCCATCACTTCCTCTTTGCTGCGACCGAAGCTGGCGGGTTCACATGCCTGTACGAGCTGCTCTAATTCTTCAGGGTCTACGTCCGCAAAGTTGATATGTCTGCAGATTAAAGGTCGATGACGTGGGAGGGATAGATTCGGCGTATACTAACCTGGTTACATGGCCAATTTCACTGGCAATTTCGTACAAGAGAGAGAAATGAGAAGGGGGAAGCTGAAGTGATCCAGCTACGAAGGGTGGCTTATGGATGAGCGATTCTTGTATAGGGGCGAGTAACTGTTCCATAGGGGAGCGATTGTCTGAGGAGCCTGAACCCTCAAGGCTTGCTTTTACTACAGTTGAAACGTAAAGCAGGGGCTGGTCAAGTTATAGCTCGCAAGGGGAAGAGCACTGAGCTATGTACCTGACAGACTGTATCAGCTTGTATGTCAAATGTTAGATTGTCACTATTTCCTAATGAGGATTAATGCCGATGAACTAGCGGCGGTAGCGGGCCGGTGGATGCCGAGATTTACCTTGCTACCTAACGAGTCCTCCCAACCTCCAACACTCAGGCTCACTGTGGCACCAGTCAGATGGCCGCCTTGATCAACTCGAATATTCCTCAACTCAAGCTTCTTTCCAAGGGAAACGTCCGCGACATCCTCCTCACCAAACCACCTTCTCTTTGTCGCATCCGATCGCATATCCGCCTACGACGTCATCCTAAAAAATGTGTGTGATCTTTTTTTTTTCCTCGTTCGTAGTCTGTGTTTCCAAGTTTCGATGATTGGTCTCCCACCTCCCCTGGTGCTAAGTCTCTGGTCTCCTGAACTTCGGCCCCTGACTTTGATCCGCTCTGCTTTTCCTGTCGTCATAGTTCCGCTGCATCATGAAAGGATCTGTTACTTCTGTCCAGGTCCGCGGGAACGCAGACTTCGAGTTTGGCTCGGAGCTCCGTCCCGTCCCGCCACGCGCAGCACCGGAAGATTTCATGGTATGAAAATCCCGCCTCCAACCCTCGCATTGCACGATGTTTCCCCTCAATTTCCGACTTGTCTCGCGTCTCTGCGTCTCCTGTTTTGTGCTATGTTTGCTACTGTTCGTTCAGTCTGGTAATTTCTGTGTCTTTGTCCTCCCTTCGCGTCCTCTGTCTCGGGCTGTGCGCTGTGCCCTGCGCTGCGCTCTAAACCTAGTCTAACGGACCAATGACCTCCTTGAAGAGACCGCGAGCATCCCATGAAGCATTCTGAGGGTGCACACGAATTCGAAGGTGCTCCCGTCCTCTCTCCACTCGTAGACCTTTCATCCCTATCTCACTTCTGATGCCTCATACTTACCTTCCCGTCCGTTGTTTTCGTCCCCATTTACTTCGCGACTTGTTTCCCGTTCCTCGACGTTTTAGATTACCGGGCTCAAATGTACTTAAATAAGACTCGCAAATGTACAGAGGAGCCAGCGGAACATAACGCCGCTCACCCGTTGTTCTCGAAAGTCTTTTTGTTGGCCTTTAAGTTTCCCCTCAAGTTTCTCTTGAAGTCTCTTCTACCCTCAAAATTTCGCCTCTATCCCCCTTTCCATTTCCTTCTCATTTCATTTATATTCTTCGAACAGGCTATCTACACGATTCCATCTTCCACTCGCCGCTGCTCAATTTCTCTTTTACACCTCCCTCTCTTGGTCTCACGTTTCATTCCTCTTGAACTCACAAGCAGGCAGAGTTCCCTGCTTTCACCGCCTTTTACCCAGACGACCAATGCGCACAATGAGGCATAGATTCCCGTACGCAAGGCCTAACGATGGCTCATTCCCATAGGCGGTAAACTCGCTCTTGAAAGCATTGAATGGAGTCTCTGGCGTGACCCACGTCACATTTGAAATCACGATTCCGCCGAGGTCTTGCAAAAAATAGGCCAGGTCCTCGATATCGTGCCCCTTCAATTCGGGAATTTTGTCGATGAGAACAGTTTGATTCCCATATTCATCATATTCATCATATTCATCTTCTTCCTTGTAATGGATATATAGCATGGGCCTAAACCCAAGCTCGCGGAGGCTCTGGTAAACAGTTGCGTCGTTTCCCTTCAGTATATTGTAGACGTGTTTAAGTGTGTCTTTCACTTGGTATACGTGCCGCAATCCGAACCCGAGCGTACCCCCATCTGGGAGGAACTCCGGGTTCTCAAGAAGAGCCTCGAATCTCGAGCGGAACGACTTCTCCATCTCTTCCTGCGGAATTGAAGGGAGTTCGGAAACCAAGTGCTTTCCAGAGACATGCTCGTCTTCATCGAAGTAGAGATTATATGTCAAAGTGACACGGTGGCCAGACTTCACGGGCAAAATCTCGTGCTCTACGTCACAAAAAAATGCAGCGTAGGCTATTGAAGCTGGAAGTGCGGCCGACAGAATGGCGGAAGAGTCAAAAGACCATTCTTGGCCGCGGTGCCGAAAGACCAGAACTCCGCCTTCGTGTGATGTTGGAAAGACGATGACAATGGAACCGAACATCGTTTCGTTGCGTGGAGTATCGACATGAGCCTTGAAGAACGACCCCTCACCTGTGGTGACAACTTAAGTTTCTGCCAAGTCTGAATGTGGATTAGATGTATACTATATACATTGAGCTTGTGCGACTCGACTTTGATTTGGCGATTCGAGTCAGTACCCTCGAGAAGGCAGTTGCGCACAATTTTGATGAGATCGGTGTGTTCAGGTACCAACAGTGGGGAAAAACGGTCGTTGTCCATCTTTCTAGCTTTGCGGTATGTCTCATCCATCACTTCTTCTTTGCTGCGACCGAAGGTGGCGGGTTCACATTCCTGTACGAGCTGCTCTAATTCTTCAGGGTCTACGTCCGCAAAGTTGATATGTCTGCAGATTAAAGGTCGATGACGTGGGAGGGATAGATTCGGCGTATACTAACCTGGTGACATGGCCATTTTCACTGGCGATTTCGTACAAGAGAGAGAAATGAGAAGGGGGAAGCTGAAGTGATCCAGCTACGAAGGGCGGCTTATTGATGAGAGATTCTTGTATAGGGGCGAGTAACTGTTCCATACTGTGAAGTCGAGCGCTTACATCAGCGTCCTGGGCCAACGCCGTATGTACTACAGTAGTGGCGGGCCGGGTCTATGGATACCGAGATTTACCTTCACCGTGACCTTGCCAGCCTAACAAGCCTCTAACACTCAGGCTCACTGTAGAACCAGTCAGATGGCCGCCTTGATCAACTCAAACATCCCTCAACTCAAGCTGCTTTCCAAGGGTAAAGTCCGCGACATCTACGCGACGACCTCCTCACCGAACCACCTTCTCTTTGTCGCATCCGATCGCATATCTGCCTACGACGTCATCCTAAAAAATGTGTGTGATCTTTTTTTTTTTTTCCTCGCTCGTAGTCTGTGTTTCCAAGTTTCGATGATTTGGTCTCCGCAAGGGGATCCCAGATAAAGGCCGAGTCCTCACAGAACTCTCGCTCTTTTGGTTCGACAAGCTTGAGCACATCATCTCGAACCACGTCATCACTTCGCGGATTGAAGAGATGCCGGAGGAAGTGCAGCAGTACAAGGAACAATTGGAGGGTCGCTCCATCCTCGTTAGAAAGGCTGAAGTCGTGCCACTAGAGGCAATCGTACGAGGATATATCACAGGTGAGTACTCAACACTACTTAATGGAAAGTAATTCCACGCCTCGACAGGTTCCGCGTGGGCTGAGTACAAAAGGACTCGTACCGTGCATGGAATCCCGCAGCCTGAAGGCCTCCTGGAGTCTGAAAAGTTCCCCACGCCTCTTTTCACGCCTTCCACAAAGGCAGAACAGGGGGCACACGACGAGAACATCTCTCCCGAACGAGGTGTGCACATACTTCTCTACTTCCTCAATGTGACTCACCTTGGGGGCGCCGCAGCTGCCTCTCTCATAGGGCAAGAGCTGTACGACAAGATCTCTGCCGTCGCTATAAAGCTCTACACTACCGCGGCGGAGTATGCGGCCACGCGGGGACTTATCATTGCAGACACAAAGTTTGAATTTGGGCTCGTCGATGGCGGGCTCATCCTCATTGACGAGGCACTTACGCCCGACTCCTCGCGCTATTGGCCTCAGGAAGGGTATGTTCCCGGCCGCGGTCAGCCGAGTTTCGATAAGCAATACCTTCGCGATTGGCTCACGTCACAGGGCTTCCGAAAGGGTCTAGAGGGAGGCCCGGACGGACAAGGTTGGACCATGAGTGATGAGGTGGTCCAAGGGACGCGGGAAAGGTATTTGAGCGCGAGAGATATACTGCTGAAATGAACAGGTAAGGATAACATCCTCGAGAATCGTGGGAGAGTGTGTATGTGCCGAAACAAAATGTATAGTAGAGTGGAATAAATTATGACTGTAATATGTTAGAGATAGTCGTAGTTTGAGATGTCAATCTCGCCTCTTCAACGTACGTCCGTAACTTCTGCACAACGCTTCGCAGATTCTGGCTGTACTTGCCCGAGGTAGGTACGACATCGAGCATGCGGCCGTCGCAACCCATCTTGTCCTTTACGAACTCTTCGAGCCGTGCGAGCTTTGCGCGTGCCAGTTGCACCTCTTCCGGATCGCCGTCACTAGCGAGAAGGTCTGCCTTGTTCGCAATGACCATTCGAGCCCGCCTGCTCATCCCATCCTTGTACTTCTCCAGCTCTTCCCGAAGCATCCAAAGGTCATTCCAAGGCTCAGGGCCCGAAAGATCGACAACGTAGACCAACGCAAGCGAGCGCTCCATAGACCTTAGGAACGAGTGCCCGAGCCCGACGTTCTCCGACGCATCCTCGATCAGTCCCGGATTGTCGGCGATCGTGAACCTGAACGTCTCGGTATGTTTTTGCATGTCCCATTCGCGCGACCTCTGATTACGAGTCGGCGCATTCGCATACGCGCCGCTCTCCATGAGTTCACGCTCGCGCTCCCTCTCGACAATCGTCTCATCGTATACGGCAGAACCATCCTCGCCGGCAGCGCCAACCAACGACCAGCCGTCCTCCGCAACGCGCACGACACCCACGACCGGATTCAGCGTCGTGAACGCGTACCCTGCGACGGTGCTACGCGCACGTCCACCCGTCAACGCGCGGAGCAACGTGCTCTTTCCCGCGTTGGGCGCGCCGACGAGCCCGACGTCCGCGAGCAACTTGAGTTCTAACTCGAGCGTCACGCGTTCGCCCTCGTACCCGCGTGTGGCAAATTTCGGAGACGGGTTCGTCGACGACGACTGAAAATGCGGATTGCCATATCCGGGTGCGCCCCCAGAAGCAATCAACGTACCGCATTGTCTCACACGGGGCGTCCCGAGCGGTGCATCGATTGAGCGCATGGCGCCCGGCGCCGACGGTGGCAAACGATCGAGATCTAGGAAGAGCAGGGAGGAGGCATCGCGCCGTCGTCTTGTGGCGCGCATCTCACACTCGGCGCGCCAGATGTCCCATTCTGCCTGCTTAAACGCGGAGCGGGCCGTGTTGTCGTCCTCGTATGTCGGGTAGTGCACCCAGCGACGCTCACGCCAGTGCTGACGACGTTCATCCTTGTCGAGTTCGGCATATGTCTTTTCATCGGCCTCCCACTCGTCCGGCATGCGTCGCGGGTCATCGCGTGGGAGCTCGCGCACGACAGTGCCGAGGGGGACCCGCAGGATGACTGGCTCACCGGCACGTCCATGCTGCCATGTGCCCATACCATTACCGCCGGCGTTGCCTCGTACGCGTGAAGGAACGGAGGACAGTGTAGTGAGATGTTGGTCGGGGAGGATATAGACGTCTCCGCCTCGCCCGCCATTGCCTCCAGAAGGAGGGCCGTGCGGCTTAAATTTTTCACGATGGAAGGCGACACAGCCATCGCCGCCTCGTCCTATGTGCAGCCATGGATCGTTCATGTTGCAGGAGAGAGAAATCAGAGTTACCACGTACCTGCGCGCACATGCACGATGAGATGGTCGAGAAACGTTTCGCCCTGTGAATCATGTGGGACTGGTGCATCGTGCAGGTGTTATGACACACCCTCTGCCTCCGTTTCCACTCGGTTTTTCGTTTCCGGAATAAAGCGTCTCGTTCGCTCTCTTCCAAAGTTAAATTTTCTTTGGTGGGGGTGGGCCCCGGTAGATTTGACCGTACATGAGAAGCAGTTGTAGCGTAGCGTCGTATGCAAGAAACTGAGAAATGTGCAAGCGAGATTGTTCGCATGAGCGGAATTTATGAAGTTAAAGATTCGAGGCCGGCCCGGGGTCGATGTTTGAAAGCTTCGTCTGACAACTTGATCTCTGTCTGTCGGGAGGGCATACGATTGCCATCCTTCATATAAATATTTTTGTCTTTTCTTGGGCATTTTAGCATCAAGAAAGAGGGATCCGAACCTCCGAGTCACTTATTCTCTTCATGCGGTGGCTTTGGTGACGGGTAGTACTCAGGCGAAAGAATTGTCTATTTGCACATAACACTGGACTAGATTCACTGCGCTGGCAGCATTTCCCTCCTCCTCACCGTGGTACTATTCTACTTCTCCTTCTGGTCACTACCGTCGTGGACCTCTTCAACGTCCTTCTGTGCCATCCACTTGCGCCCTCCCCTATACCCAACCACAGTCGGCACTGGTCCCTCAAACCAATGCACGCCACCGTATACGGGAAAGTAATACCACACGAGAGAGAGGATAAGCACACCGCCGATCACGACGACAGTATAGTTCATGTCTTGCGCGCTCGTGCTACTTGTCGTCGGAAAGAGGAAAACGATCGAGGTGAAGATCATCCAGATGACAGAGACGATTGCGCAAATTCCGCTCTAAGGTACTATCAGTCCAGCCTTTTTGGCAATTGGTGAATCGAACAATAACTCACCCAGGCTCCAAGAGAGAATGGTCCTGGCGTCCACCCGTTCTCCTTCCTCCAGATCCACCGCGCAGCGATCGGGATAGAGTACGCGATGTACTGTGCGATATTCGAAATGGAAAAGACGGCGTTGACTGCTTGGGTGCCTGCGAAGACAAGTGCGCCAAGCGCGATTGAGCCGGCGGCACAAAACAAGACAGTGTTGACTGGTGTCTTGGTAAAGCTGTTCATACGATAAAGCCAGCTCGAGAATGGGAGAGCGCCATCCCGTGCACTGAGTAATAATGTCAGTTATCAGTCAGGGTCGGGCAGCTTGATAAGTCAAGACATACAAGGCGAAGGACTGGCGCGAAGTCGCGAGCATCTGCAAGACAATCAACCAGCGTCACACACCAAGGGTCTGAGGAAAAGAAACGGAAACGGACCATGCTCGAGCCCATCATATACTGCGCCAGGATGATGAATGCCCACACGGCCAGCGTGATAGTTTTTCCAAAACTATTCAGGAAGATCTGAGCCATAGGTTGTCCAAGGCTGTTGTTCATGAGACCCTCGAGATCCTGACCCATGCAGAATGCGAGAGTCACGTTCACCGCTATGGCTCAGAGGCTCGGAATCAAGCAGCCAGAAGAAGCAAAGATGATGGGATGACGCACCAAAGCCAAGAATGCCACCAATGGAAATGGACCAGACGATGGACCACGGGACAGCGATTGCCGCATTTGAAGCCTCCTCAGAGATATGTACACTGGAGTCATACGAGCCTAGAGGGTAAAGTATCGTCTGCGGGCATTCACGGTCACAGCGCCAGTACGCACAGATAGTCCATACGGGTGCCAAAAAGCTCAAGATGAACGCAAAGCCATTCGGCCAATCATATACTACAGAAAGCCATGTCAATAACGGAAGGAGAAGACCTTGTCAAACTACTGACGATTTGTAAAATTACCGAGAGCGTAGCTAGCACTGTTCTTGAGTTCACTGGGAGTTGCAGCGGGCAATGCGATGATGATAACAAAGCAAAGTCTGAAGTTGCCAGATAAACCGTGCGTCATGACCCCACAGAATATGATGTTTTCGAACTCACAAGATATTCAGGGCTATGTATACGTTTTGCAATCTGGCCAATATTTTCGTTCCCAGGCTGCACACGACCGCGTGACTGAGCACAACGGCCACGTACACACCACTAATTGGCAAGTGATAATATTTCAGACAGAAACTCAAAATAGGTCTCGAACACGAACAAAGTTTTCGAGTTTGTCATGGTGAAGGATCCGTTTGAGCTGAGGCCTGCAGCAGCCATGATTTGGACCGCCGCACCCCAGTCGACTGATGCAACTGATGAGATCATCCCAATTGTGTTGGCATCTGTAAAACTGGAATTCGGACGTAAGATCCAGAGAAAGGGAAGTCGGACATACAACCGACGATCCAAGCGAGGAGGTTGCGCCACTTGGGGGATGAATAAGAGTGGGCCCAAAAATAGAGCTGGAACGCGTGGCACAGAGAACCGTCAACTCGATAGGTCATACAGTGGGGCCAAATGCAAGGCATGACGTACACCACCTGACGTGGGTGCTGCCGAAGCAAGCTCTGCCATGGATAGGCCACCGAAGAAGATAAAGGTACTGGCGACGGCCCACTGTATAACCCTCAGAAAAAACAGCTCGAAGTTGGATACGGTGGAAAGCATAGAACTGACCCCCCATACCATAGCTACTGGACCTCCATTAGGTATCGAGTAAAACAAGACGGAGCTGTACGCGCCAGTAAAGAGTCGATAATGTGACAAACGTAGGGCACTATAGGGACAAACGCGATAGAGGGCACGAGCCCCACAATGCTGAATGCGATTCCGAATACCTATGCGAGGTGAGTGGTACGAAAAAGTTCAAGGTAGGAAGAAGGACGAAAAAAACCTCGAGCGGTCTAAATGCACGTTGAAATTCCTGCTTGTATCCAAGCTCAGCTAGTAACCTCTCATCTGACTCGGCTATGGCCGCTTTACGCTGTCTTCGGACGTCTGCAGACATCTTTGACCTAAGCTGTAGTAGAGGTTGTGTGCAATGAAGAGGTAAGGCTCGCTCCCCAGCGGAGTCAAGATTCTCAGCTGTACTAGTAAGAGGAGATAAGACGGCCCAGGGAAGAAGGACATGGAGCGACACCACATGGCCCAGGATCGGGTAAGGAAATAGCCGATTTTTGTATGGAACAAGGTGAAACGTAAGTAGAACCGATAAGAAGCCAAATAAATTGACCGTAGCGCAGTGCAGTTAGTACTGTACTGTAGGCCTGAAAAAGAGAGCCGCCGGTCAATTGAAGTTAGTTTCTTTCTGGGTCCGAGTCTCGTGACCGTGTCCTGTTTGTCACACCTTCGAGCCGAGCTCTAAACCGTGTTCTCTTCAGAGCCTTCAAGTGGCAGTCGAGACGTACAAAAAACTACAAGTTCGTCAGGGTTACTTTTACTATCATCAAGTATTCGTGAGAAGACTTGGAGAATGTTCGGGTACAGGACGTATGAAACAAATGTCACTTGGCTCGGACATTTTGTCGGATATGTTTTAATAGTAGGCAGTTGTGTGCTCTCTTGTTCCCTCAAAGTGTCTGCCCTGATCTGAATGTTGTGATATTCGAGTCTATCATGTGTTAAACCTATCCGTTGCTGCGTTCCAATAAAAGTACCGAGAGGCGTATCAATTCCATGGTAGCAGCGTATGCACTGACCGTATTTGAGACCCAAACCTTTATAGTAGGAAGGGCTGTTCTATAATTACAGCATTGCACTGTCTATCTAGCAGTACATTTGCTACTTCGGACTCGGTACTCAGGAGAAAGCATCAATAACTACTTGGACATAATGCTCGACTAGCTTTAACTGCGCTCGTCTCTGTTGTAATAGTCTACTTCTCCCTCTCGGCACTACCATTGTGGACCTCTTCAACGTCCTTCTGTACCATCCACTTGCCAGTGCGCCCTCCCATATACCCAACCACAGTCGGTACTGGTCCCTCAAACCAATGCACGCCACCGTATACGGGAAAGTAATACCACACAAGAGAGAAGATGAGTACACCACCGAGCACAACGACAGTGTAGTTCATGTCTTGCGCGCTCGTGTTACTCGTCGTAGGAAAGAAGGAAACGATCGAGGTGAAGACCATCCAGACGACAGAGATTATGGCGCAAATTCCGCTCTAAGATAGTATTATTCCAGCATTTTTTGACAATTGGTGAAGCGAAAACGCACTCACCCATGCTCCAAGGGAGAACGGACCTGGCGTCCATCCGTTCTCTTTCCTCCAGGTCCACCGCGCGGTGATCGGAATAGAGTATGCTACATATTGTGCAGCGATAGCAATTGCAAAGACAGCATTGACTGCTTGGGGGCCTGCGAAGACAAGTGCGCCAAGCGCGATTGAGCCCGCGGCACAAAACAAGACAGTGTTGACTGGTGTCTTGGTAAAGCTGTTCATTCGATAAAGCCAGCTCGAGAATGGGAGAGCGCCATCCCGCGCACTGAGTAAGAACATCAGTTATTGGTTGACAGTGGGGTAGTTTGACACGTCGAGACGTACAAGGCGAAGGACTGGCGCGAGGCAACGAGCATCTGCAAGTTGATCAGCCCGCATCCGAGTGAACCACCGAGAATTTGTGTGAAAGAACAGAAACGGACCATGCTCGAGCCCATCATATACTGCGCCAGAATGATGAATGCCCACACGGCAAGCGTGGCCGTCTTTCCAAAGCTATTCAAGAAAATCTGGGCCATAGGTTGTCCAATGCTGTTGTTCATGAGACCCTCGAGGTCCTGACCCATGCAGAATGCGAGAGTCAAGTTCACCACTATGGCACAGAGGCTCGGAATTAAGCAGCCAGCCAGCAGAAGCGAGACGAGGGATGACGCACCAAAGCCAAGCATGCCAGCAATGGAAGCGGAGCAGACGATGGTCCATGGGACAGCGATCGCCGCATTCGAAGCCTCCTCAGAAATATGTACAGTAGAGTCACATGAGCCTGGAGGGCAATGTATCGTTGGCGCGCATTCACGATCACAGCGCCATTACGCACCGAAGGTCCATATGGGTGCCAAAAAGCTCAAGGTGAACGCAAAGCCATTTGGCCAACCATATACTGTAGGACGCCAAGTCAAGTACGAAAGGAGGAGAATATCTTCTTTGTAAGTGCTGACGGTTTGTAAAATTGCCGAGAGCATAGCTAGCATTGTTCTTGAGTTCTCTGGGAGTTGCAGCGGGCAGTGCGATGATGACAGCAAAGCAAAGTCTGAAGTTGTCAAATAGAGAGTGCGTCTTAGCCCCATATAGTATGAAGTTTGCGAACTCACGAGATATTCAGGGCCATGTATACATTTTGCAATCTGGCCAATATTTTCGTTCCCAGGCAGCACACGACCGCGTGACTGAGCACGACGCCCACGTACACACCGCTATGATAATACTTCAGACAAGAACTCAAACTGAATATTCAAATACGAACAAAGCTTTCGAACTCGTCGGGGTGAAGGATCCGTCTGAGCTGATGCTTGCGGCAGCCATGATTTGGACCACCGCACCCCAGTCGACTGAAGCAACTGATGCGATCATCCCAATCGTGTTGGAATCTGTAAAACGGTAATTCTACTATAAGACGCAGAGAAAGGAAGGCCGACTCGGACGTACAACCGACGATCCAAGCGAGGAGGTTGCGCCACTTGGGGGAGGAATAAGCGTGGGCCCAAAAATAGAGCTGGATCGCGTGACAGAGAACCATCAACTCGACAGGTGATGCAGTGGGGCTGAATGCAAGACATGACATACACCACCTGACGTGGGTGCCGCCGAAGCAAGCTCTGCCATGGATAGGCCGACAACGAGGATAAAGGTACTGGCGACGGCCCACTGGATAAACCTCAGAAAGAGCTCAAGTTGATACTGCGAGAGTACACACTGACTCCCCAGACCATAGCTATTGGGCCGCCATTAGGTATCGAGTATGACACGACAGACCTGTGCATGAAGAGTCGATAATACGACAAACGTAAGGCACTTTATGGACAAACGTGATAGAGGGCACGAGCCCCACAACTGAATGCTGAATGCTATTCCGAAGACCTATGTGAGGTGAGTAGTACGAAAAAGTTCAAGGTAGGAAGAAGGACGAAAAACCTCGAGCGGTCTAAATGCACGTTGAAATTCCTGCTTGTATCCAAGCTCAGCTAGTAGCCTCTCATCTGACTCGGCTATGGCCGCTTTACGCTGACCTCGAGCGTTTGCAGACATCTTCTTTGACCTGAGCCGTAGTAAAGGGTGGTACAAGAAAGGGGGAAGTACTAGTCGAGATTCTAAGCTTTAAAGAAAAAATCGAGGAGATAACGAGTGTATGCACTTCATTGGAGTGAAACCGCATGGCTCAGCTCAGAAACAGTTAAGGAAATGCGCTATACGGACGACTCATAACGAGGAATTACATGCCTAAAAAAGGGAGGCCTCTGAGTCTCGTGACTGTATTCGTGCTCCGACTCTTCACTACTAAGTTACTAGTATTGGGAGAGTCATGGTCCCTCACCCCCGTGGATGAGTTTGTCTAGCCTCTGTAACATCACCAAAGGTTAGACAGACTCACCCCGGTGGTCACTCATGGCGATCCCAATCAGTGGGCCACATTCTCAGCGATCTCAACATCAAAAAGCCTGAAATCACACACGATGCACTCACTCATCCGCAGGCAATCCTTTTATCACCTCTGCCTCACCGCAGATGCCACTACGACGAACAGCTGCGCTAGGGGGAGATCTGCTGCAAGGACAAACGAACAGAGTCTATAGGCACCAGTGCTGCCGGATCTTCGCCAGATTCTTTATTGCCCACTCCCAGCACGACTGGCAATGTGGCGTGGGTTCGAATTTCTCGGAAACTTCCGCTCACCCGTAACGAATCGTGGTGGTTCGGGTTCAAGGCCCTCCCTAAGAAGCGATCATGAGGGCGGGTGCGTCAGTCCGGGCCGCCGACAGGTCACCTCACTCCCTGCATTCCCTTGTTCTTCCGTTACATCATCGAACGGTTCCACAGTACTAAGCTATGTCGACAATTGAATTGTAGATCTTTCCCCATTTCCCAATTATCCCTCCACCAACGCACGAACCTTCTCGTTAAGGCCATCTGCAGTTAGGATGTGTTCCCCCTGCGGCGTTTTTGAACAAATAATATTGTGGATGCGTTGTCGAGAAGACGAGCGATCATAAGCCTCAAATGCCTCTCTCAGTTCTTCCCAGGTTGTCGTCAGAGCCAGAGCAGGTTTGAGCGTGAAGTCAAAGAGTTCTCTCAAAACATTGATGAGATCCACGGAGTAAGCAATTAGGAGACGTTGAACGTCAGGTCTAGCCGTCGTCAATAATTATCAGATCATACAGATAAGCAAAGACACGAACATGTTTTCCAGAACAGTGGTCGAAAGCCATTGCAGAAAGATATAACTTAAGCCTAGGATGGCGACAGGCGGCGCAATAGGAGCAGAGGCAGCAGTGACGAGGCTCACAAATTGAGAAATTATGTCAATGTTTGGAGGGCTGAGAGAAATGTCAAAACCCATCAAGTAATATGCAACAGCACATACGTCGAAACATCTGGTTTGGTATGAACATCTTGGACGAGATGTAGCATCAGTTGCTTGAATTCGTCTGTGTTGAGGACCTACGATACGGACGTAAGTTGAGCAGGCGTCATGTAAAAAGAAGTTAATCTACCTCTCCCTTAAAGTTCCAACATTTGATGATGTCTTTGTGGACTTCCACGAGGCAGCTGCGAAGCAAGATCTGACCGAATCCAGGCACAGTACCAGTAAGGACACGTCTGTAATCTAAGACACTGTTGAGGGGTGCGACAAAACACTAACACCTGGGTTACATACAACTCATGCCCTTGCTTTCCAGCCGGAAATCGAGGTGAATAAATGTCATGACTTGAAAAAGGTGGATGAAACCTACGTGATGCAAGCTTCAATTTTGACTGGGAGACTTGCCCGTTGCGCTATCGCCCACATGATCCATGCATCACCCTTGAGCTGTTCTTTGACAATATCCCGGGTAACTTCCACGAGAGCTGAAACGTTCTCCTTATAGCGTGGACGAACTAGGGAGCGGTCAAGGCCGGATAAATCGTACAATGGCACGAACATACCCGAAACTTTGACATAATGCGGCATAGGAATGCCGAGGTGCCCCATTGTACGCTGGAGAGACTGTACACATATCTCAAACGCTTGCTGGGCCTCGTCCTTACTATGTTCATCGAGAGTCGTCGAGTCCATATTGTGGTGCTGCTCTTTCAACTCAGCCTTCTTCGTCCTTACTAATCGGTCGTACTGAGTAAACACAATTACAACAGGAACTGATTGAGATTCTCGATTAGAACAGAGAGTAATAAGGGAGAGGACGAGAGCGTACTTTGGGTTTTATGGGAAAGTTCGAGTAACTTCTCGTCTCCTACCTCGAAAACACGACCCCCGGCTACCGGCGTCTTTGTACAGAGCCTGATGACGGTGAAAGGAGCGCAGGGCGAGATCAAAGAAAAATATACGCACCATAGACCATGGATTCGGTCCTTCAGAGGCAGTTCCTGTTGGGATCGTTGCTGGATAAATTGACGTACAGTCTCAAAATTGTTTACATCTCCTGGTTCGAAGCCTTTAGAATCGTGTAGAACAAAAAATGGGTTGTCTTGTGAGACGAATTCTTGCTGGATATCCGATTCTCCGGGTTTTAAGTGCGCAACACGCTACGAAAAGACATCGTCAGTTGCGGTGAATCGGCAATATGAGGACCTCTGACAGCGTCGGTAATACCGAATACGCAATTAATCAGCGAAGATTTCCCAACACCAGACTAGTGGGCGATTAGTTTTGATGGTACGAGAAGGCAAGACTGCAGGCAACGGACCCGGCCGACTGACAGGATGCGGAATCTAATTCGCCGAAGTGAGTAGAAACGACTCGAATTCCAAAAGGTATACCCACCGCTCCACAGTTTTAATGATATCATCAATCGTGGACTCGGGTTCCATGATAGTTGAGGTTGGGTACTGACGAATGCGCTCAAGTTACCATCGCCTGTGCTGCCTTCTTAACACATCTTTTTGTTAACACCAAGGGAGTAGCTCAGTCACAAGATTACCATTGGTCGATAGCGATTGCTATATTTAGGTGGCGAGTAATGGAATCGACAGAAGAAATGAATGGCGTATCCGAGCCGCAAAAGACGACGATTGGTCCATTGGAGTTGTCACATGCCCGATGTGTAAAGAGTTAGAGTTACAGGACCATGACACTGGGTGTGACAACTATTCATCGATAGTGACGCACCCATGGCTTTCATCGCTCGCCATTGGCGGATAACAGATGGGCGTTAATTTCCAGGAAAGTCATTCTGAGGCTCCTTCTGGTGTGACTCACGCCCGTCTTGCTTCCCGAACACTCAATGGCCACGCAACAACCCCCTCGTCGACTCCCAAAAATCCAGTTCCGAGTCCTGATTATTGGAAGGGCAAATGCTGGCAAGACGTCGATCTTACAGAGATTCTGCGACACTACGGAAAGTCCAATTGTTTACAGGCGAACGGGCTGGGACAAAGAGCGGGTACGTTGGCTAAGCTTTGTTAACTCTGTCAGGTTGGTCTCACTACCCGACCAGATTCAACTCGACCCATCCATGGAGGTTGGTGATATAGTACCACTTGTCGGTTAGTACTGACCCTTGCATCAGCGTGGCGAACACAGGATTGAGGACGAGCTCGTTTTCTCTAATCATGACTCTTATGTTTTTCACGATTCCCGTGGATTTGAGTCTGGGGGCGACAAAGAATTAAAGATTGTGCAGAAATTTGTTCGAGAGAAGTCCGGAGAAAGGCGACTGGCATCTAGATTACACGCAATATGGTTCAGACTTTCAACTGTTCACGACTACAACTACTGATGGTCATATTTAAAGGTACTGCATCCCCATGGACAACCAACGACCAGAGCTTGATTTGAAGCATTTCAAAGATATCTGCCCGGATCAAAACGGTGCGTCAGTATGATGCGGTGTAATAGAGGTTAATTCATGATTTTGAAGTTCCTGTTATTGCGGTGTTCACGAAGTATGACCAATTCAAGCGGGACATCGAGATGGATTTGGAGGATGGGGATCCCGATGGGCCGGTGACCACACCTGAGTTACGGTTTGAGGAGAACTACCTCTGCCACCTCGGTGCTGGAGCTAAGTACGTGCAATTAGAGAGTGAGTTCAGGGTTTAATTTTTTAGTTATGTGCTAACACTTGTCTGTCAGAAATGCACAAGCCGGATGGGTGTTGCAAGAATCTTATTGAAGAGACAGCTGGAGCATTGAATGACAATGTGGTCACCTTGATGCTTGTGGCAGTGCAGAGACATAACCTGGAATTGAGTGTAAAACTAGCTGTTGAGTGGTGAGTATGGTTGCATAAGAGATATGGAGTGTGACATGATTTGCCCCAACACAGTACTTGTCCACATTTTGGGTGTGATGCAAAAGTTATAGTGAAAAGATGTCTGAAGTACTTCCCATATATCTGGGTAAGTGCCTGTGCTTGCTGGCTTGCTCTTTTGCTGATGCCACCTGTCCTCTGCTTGCTTACTCTTTTTTGCCCCTGCTGATGCCCCCTGTCCTCTGCTCTCCAGTTGGTGAGTGCCTCTGCTTGCTTGCTCTTTTTTGCCCCTGCTGATGCCCCCTGTCCTCTGCTCTCTAGCATGTGAGTGCCTCTGCTTGCTTGCTTTTTTTTGCCCCTGCTGATGCCCCCTGTCCTCTGCTCTCTAGGATGTGAGTGTCTCTGCTTGCTTGCTCTTTTTTGCCCCTGCTGATGCCCCCTGTCCTCTGCTTTTCAGTTGGTGAGTGCCTCTGCTTGCTTGCTCTTTTTTGCCCCTGCTGATGCCCCCTGTCCTCTGCTTTTCAGTTGGTGAGTGCCTCTGCTTGCTTGCTCTTTTTTGCCCCTGCTGATGCCCCCTGTCCTCTGCTCTCTAGGATGTGAGTGCCTCTGCTTGCTTGCTCTTTTTTGCCCCTGCTGATGCCCCCTGTCCTCTGCTCTCTAGCATGTAAGTGCCTCTGCTTGCTTGCTCTTTTTTGCCCCTGCTGATGCCCCCTGTCCTCTGCTCTCTAGCATGTGAGTGCCTCTGCTTGCTTGCTCTTTTTTGCCCCTGCTGATGCCCCCTGTCCTCTGCTCTCTAGGGTGTGAGTGCCTCTGCTTGCTTGCTTTTTTTTGCCCCTGCTGATGCCCCCTGTCCTCTGCTCTCTAGGATGTGAGTGTCTCTGCTTGCTTGCTCTTTTTTGCCCCTGCTGATGCCCCCTGTCCTCTGCTTTTCAGTTGGTGAGTGCCTCTGCTTGCTTGCTCTTTTTTGCCCCTGCTGATGCCCCCTGTCCTCTGCTTTTCAGTTGGTGAGTGCCTCTGCTTGCTTGCTCTTTTTTGCCCCTGCTGATGCCCCCTGTCCTCTGCTCTCTAGGATGTGAGTGCCTTTGCTTGCTTGCTCTTTTTTGCCCCTGCTGATGCCCCCTGTCCTCTGCTCTCTAGGATGTGAGTGTCTCTGCTTGCTTGCTCTTTTTTTGCCCCTGCTGATGCCCCCTGTCCTCTGCTCTCTAGGATGTGAGTGTCTCTGCTTGCTTGCTCTTTTTTGCCCCTGCTGATGCCCCCTGTCCTCTGCTCTCTAGGGTGTGAGTGCCTCTGCTTGCTTGCTCTTTTTTGCCCCTGCTGATGCCCCCTGTCCTCTGCTCTCTAGGCTGTGAGTGCCTCTGCTTGCTTGCTCTTTTTTGCCCCTGCTGATGCCCCCTGTCCTCTGCTCTCCAGTTGGTGAGTGCCTCTGCTTGCTTGCTCTTTTTTGCCCCTGCTGATGCCCCCTGTCCTCTGCTCTCTAGGCTGTGAGTGCCTCTGCTTGCTTGCTCTTTTTTGCCCCTGCTGATGCCCCCTGTCCTCTGCTCTCTAGCATGTGAGTGCCTCTGCTTGCTTGCTCTTTTTTGCCCCTGCTGATGCCCCCTGTCCTCTGCTCTCTAGCATGTGAGTGCCTCTGCTTGCTTGCTCTTTTTTGCCCCTGCTGATGCCCCCTGTCCTCTGCTCTCTAGCATGTGAGTGCCTCTGCTTGCTTGCTCTTTTTTGCCCCTGCTGATGCCCCCTGTCCTCTGCTCTCCAGTTGGTGAGTGCCTCTGCTTGCTTGCTCTTTTTTGCCCCTGCTGATGCCCCCTGTCCTCTGCTCTCTAGGATGTGAGTGCCTCTGCTTGCTTGCTCTTTTTTGCCCCTGCTGATGCCCCCTGTCCTCTGCTCTCTAGGGTGTGAGTGCCTCTGCTTGCTTGCTCTTTTTTGCCCCTGCTGATGCCCCCTGTTCTCTGCTCTCTAGGGTGTGAGTGCCTCTGCTTGCTTGCTTTTTTTTGCCCCTGCTGATGCCCCCTGTCCTCTGCTCTCTAGGCTGTGAGTGCCTCTGCTTGCTTGCTCTTTTTTGCCCCTGCTGATGCCCCCTGTCCTCTGCTCTCTAGGGTGTGAGTGCCTCTGCTTGCTTGCTCTTTTTTGCCCCTGCTGATGCCCCCTGTTCTCTGCTCTCTAGGGTGTGAGTGCCTCTGCTTGCTTGCTTTTTTTTGCCCCTGCTGATGCCCCCTGTCCTCTGCTCTCTAGGCTGTGAGTGCCTCTGCTTGCTTGCTCTTTTTTGCCCCTGCTGATGCCCCCTGTCCTCTGCTCTCTAGGGTGTGAGTGTCTCTGCTTGCTTGCTCTTTTTTGCCCCTGCTGATGCCCCCTGTCCTCTGCTCTCTAGCATGTGAGTGCCTCTGCTTGCTTGCTCTTTTTTGCCCCTGCTGATGCCCCCTGTTCTCTGCTCTCTAGTTGGTGAGTGCTTCTGCTTGCTTGCTCTTTTTTGCCCCTGCTGATGCCCCCTGTCCTCTGCTCTCTAGTTGGTGAGTGCCTCTGCTTGCTTGCTCTTTTTTGCCCCTGCTGATACCCCCTGTCTTCTGCTCTCTAGGATGTGAGTGCCTCTGTTTGCTTGCTCTTTTTTTGTCCCTGCTGATGCCCCCTGTCCTTTGCTCTCTAGCATGTGAGTGCCTCTGCTTGCTTATGTTTTTTGCCCCTGCTAATGTCCTGTTCTCTGCCTTTTAGCAAGTAAGTGCCTTTGCTTACTTGTTTTTTTTTGCCCCTATTGATTTCAATGTCAGATGACAACAATTATGTCAATGACAGTTATCAAACAGGTAGCACTTTTAAGTATAGTTGGATGTTAAATCTGCTAATATCTATATCTTTCTAGCTCTCTTCTAACAATAGCAAATATCATCACCTTATGACTGGTATTTGGTTTTATTTCTCCCCCCTCTGGCATCTTGTAACTTTGCCTTAGCTATTATCATTATTTTGAAGCATGTTACAACTATACATTTATCTCACTTTTCAGACAACCAATTAGCTCTAGACCAAGCAGAGCTAAACTATCAAAAGTTGAACATTGGCCTCAAAATTTCACAACATTTTACTGCATCTTCTCAAGAATATTCTGTTCAAAATTTTGTAGATTTTATTATGGGTGTTTCTGTTTGTCTACTCTAACATTATCAAAGATGACATCTAACACAGTTTGTAGCTCTGATCTCTGTGACAGTGTCATTAAATTTAACATGAAGCAGAGGTATTATGGAATCAGGACACGTTGGACCATATGATTCTATCTTTGCTTACTTACCTATGATAACTCCCTTTCCATGCTGACTGAGATTGCTAATTGATCTATTGTTCATCCTCCTATTGTTTTCCCATTAGTCCAGTGTTATTGTTCTTGCATCCCTATTGTTTAGTGACTCTATTGTCTTGGTTCTTCTCTTATTGTTTCACTCCCTTTTGGTAGAACAATTAGCTGTACTTGTAGGCCTTAGCTAGTAGCTTGTACCCCAGCTTTGGCTTTATCCTGAATCTACTGTCTTCACTCTCTTAAGATCCAGAGTGACTCCCCTCTTCTATTTCCCTTTCTTCTCTTATTCTCTGTTATGGTTTGGCATGTGATTGGCTTATGTACTCTGTCCCACATGACTGTGGGTATCTTTTTGCCTTTTTCCAAGACAGTTCACGATACAGATCTCCAGATCTTTCCAAGGTTCTTCCAAAGTTTCCCCATCTGATCTATGATATATTATTTACGAGACATGTCACACTGTGACATGCCTGAGACTTTATGACTCAGCATCACACCCTCGGAGTATATAAACCGGTCCGTTGTAGCTTGTCTCCTTAGACTTTGCTTTGTCTGCAATCAGACTAGTTGAACCCTCTTCCCTTTCTTGTCCCTCAAGTCAGACCTCCTGACCGTTGCCAATACAAGACTTAGTCTCGTCTTGTGATTGCCCTTGACCTCTTCTTTGACAATACAGTAGAGTACATCTGTCAGTGCAACGCTCTCCTCTATAGTAAAGCCAAGGGAAGAACTTGTGTAATCCTTGTCGTGCTGAGCCTGTGTTACACGCTCAGCCCTCCTCGATTACTAAAGCACATGTTGTGCGCCAAGGCCCCTCTGAGCCTTGACAAAAGCAAAGTCTCTTACAAACCCTAAACCCTACAAGACCTCAGTTGGTCTTCAACCCCCAGTTAAGTCTATACATTCATCACCCAAGTTGACCTTCCACTTGTAGAGGAGCTATGTGCCTGCACAAGTGAAAGAAGAGAAAGAACCCTGTGCCCTACCCAGACCCCAGACACCCTTAGTCATCATACTGCACCAAATAAGGAAACAACTCCGAATCCCCCGAGAACCCATCACTCCCGTTCCCCCTTCCACCCTTAACCTCTGAGCCCTCCTTTGAGGACCCCCTTACACTACTCACGTGTTTCACAAGTTCATACCAGGAAAGAAGGTACACTACACCCACATCCATGCCCTCCAACATGAGTGCTTCTGCAAGGAATACTGTTGCCGTTATCACACAAAATAGATCCCTTTCATGCCCCAGAACACCCAGAATGTCCGAGAACCCCTTTGAGGACCCCTCACACTACTAGAGCCAATGTTACGGAATGCAGGACACGTTGGACCTTATGCCTCCCTAACCCGCTTACTCATCCTGATGACGTCCCGTCCACATTGTCTCTATTGTGCTGACTGTCCTATTGTTCTGATCGCGCTATTGTCTGTCCCAGTTAGTCCAGTGCTATTGTTCCGAGTCTCTATTGTTCTCGCGTTCTATTGTTTTGACTCCTTGCTTATTGTCCACCCTAGTTTGGTAGAACAATTAGCGTACATTGTATAAGTAGGCCTCAGCTGGTAGCTTGTACCCCAGCTTCGGCTTTGACTCAAATCGACTTGTTTCCCTCTCCAGAAAGACAGAACTTCTCCTCTCCTCCTTTCTTCTCTTCTCTTACCCTCCTATACGCCCTAGTAGGGTCATTGAAGCTTGGTGGTTGTGCTACAACACCACAGGACTCAGCGCGTCGACACTTGGAGTGTCCCTGAGCCCAGGTCTTAGGAGAGACCAGAACAACCAGAACCCTAGTTGGGACCCGGCCCCAGTCGAGCCATAATAGCCAACCTCAGACCCTATCTCTTCAACCATCGCCTCGCTAGTCAACCGAGGGAAGTTACCTTCTATATCCGTTTAGAACTCGAGTGGATCCACACCAAGTTACTTCTCTTCTCTACCTTGTGAGAAGAAGAACCTGAGCTTGTCACTTTCTTCAAGAACACTATCCTCCTCCTCAAACAATACTGCTTCTTCCTCCAAGATATCCTTGAACACAACAGTGCTGAAGTCACCATTGACAGAGGGTACCACCGTTCTCATTGATGAGACTATAAGGGAACTCTTTAACATTGAAGAAAGTCTTGACCTACTCCTCATCCACCTTGCATGCCACCCAGACCCCAAAGGAATAATCACCTTTGCGGTAGGAATCCTTATCCACAGAAGAGAAAATCTTACATGACGTCTCAACCACCTAACCAGCAGCCCTACGAACGAGTAGACCCTCAGTCCCTAACAGAAAACGAGGAAGAGATCTGTCTTGAAACCAATCAACAAATCCAGGACCTACAAGAAGAAGTAGCTCAGCTCCGTTTCATCCAATCCACCCTCGATAAACTTGCCAACATCTCTCGAGAAATTGAGTTCATAGAAGCATATATCAGGGAATATCCACAGTTTGCTTGCCACCACCAACCTAAGCTTAACACCTACCACTACTACAAAATTGTGTTTTTGGTACTAATTGGAGTACCAGAAGCCACCACTATACAAGCAATACGTCCCTAAATGCACCTATCCCTGACAACAACACTTGGACCTTTATCCCCACTCAGATAGGGGACACACTACCAACACACGTAAAAGGAAATGCACAGTGGGCCGTACTCAGACCTGATATTGGACGAGGAGCCTACGTAGTCACCACGTGAGACGGACAAGGAGACCTTTTGAATGATTATTGTGAATTCATAAACAACTCCTGGTATCTAATTGACCCAGACCTGGAAGGGAACGTCTTTCGAACCCGTTCAGGAAATCTTCTACAACCCATACATTGCTCTGTGGCTGGCCTAGGCTATTGGCAAGAAACTGACAGAGAAAACCCCGCCTACTGATCTCCCAGACCACCAGGAAGCTTCAGCACCTCACAACTAAACTCTTCTGGCTCAGAATCCGAGTCAGAGCCCCCAACTTCACCTCGAAACCAACCAGACCCCCTCGTGGATGACACCCTTACAGCCGCTGTTGGAACTATCGTTACCCTACAAGGGAGCCACCCTCTTACCCCAGAACAGCCGCCTGTTATGACACAATGCATCTCATCCCAAATCTACGACCTATATCAACAGGGAGGAAGCCTCCTGCCTCTACAACTTTCTTCCCAAGCCACACCCAATGTCCCTAGTGGGCTCCCTCCTGTCCCCATTACTGCCACAGCCTCCTCTTCCTCCACCCAAAGGGCGGTCCATGCTGGCAGCACTATCACTGCCGCCACCACCGCCCCCGCGAACCCAGGGACGGGAGAACTCAAGGGGTTAGCCCCCTCTATCTTCTATGGCAATAGGAACAGGAGCGACCTCTTCCTAAAAGAATTCAAGCAATGGAAACTCATTAACTGAAATGCTGACAAGATGAAGGAGCCGTACAACAGAGTACTTATGGCTCTCACCTATATCAAAGGGGAGAGAGTAAACGATTGGCAAGAAGAGTAGCTGAACAAGCTAGAAAGCACCACCCACCAGCATACTGACAAAGCTATTTGGCAAGAATTTGAACAAGCGTTCAAGGACGCTTTCACCGACTCAAACAAAAAGCAACGAGTCTATGAAAAGCTCAAGAAACATGAAATGATTGGCGACGATGTAGATTCGTACATCGCCAGCTTCAAAAACCTAGTCAAACAGGCCGGATGGTCTAGAAACAATGCAGGGACTATGGACCTCTTCCAAGCTGGGCTGAGGCACGAACTCAAGAAGGCCATCCTAAATCAGGAGACCTGGCCTACTACCCTTGATCAATGGGAGCGTTGTTACGGTTTGGCACGTGATCTGCTTATGTATCGACCCCACGTGATTGTGGGTATCTTTTTCGCTTTATTCCGAGACAATCTACGATACGGATCTTCAGATCTTTCCGTGTACGATACAGATCTCAGGATCTTTCCGAGGTATCTCCGTAGATCTCCGTAGTTTCTCCGTTTGATCTACGATATATTATTTAGGAGGCATGTCACGCTGTGACATGCCTGGGACTCTATGACTCAGCATCACACCCTAGGAGTATATAAACCGGTCCGTTGTAGCTTGTCTCCTTAGACTTCGCTTCGTCTACAATCAGACTAGTTGAACCCTTCCTGTCCCCTCAAGTCAGACCTCCTGACCGTTGTTATCCAAGACTTAGTCTCGTCTTGTGATTACCCTTGACCTCTTCTTTGACAATACAGTAGAGTGCATCCGTCAGCGCGACGCTCTCCTCTATAGTAAAGCCAAGGGAAGAACTCGAGTGATCCTTGTCGTACTGAGGCTTAGTGCCACGCTCAGTCCTCCTCGATCACTAAAGCACACGCCGTGCGCCAAGGCCCCTCTGAGCCTTGACAAAAGCGAAGTCTATTAACAACCCTAAACCCTACAAGACCTCAGTTGGTCTTCAAACCGCTAGCTAAAGTCCACCCATCTATCACCGAAGTCGACCCTCCACTTGTGAAGAGGCTACGTGCCCTTATAAGTAGAGGAAGAGGAAGAACCCCGTCGCATCGTCGCACCCAGAGGAAGAACCCTGTGCCCTACCGAGACCCCAGTCACCCTTAGTCACCATACCACGTATAAGGAAACCCCTTCGACTCCCCCAAGAACCCATCACTCCCGTTCCCCCTCCTACCTTTGACCTCCGAACCCTACTTCGAGGACCACCGTACACCACCCACGCCTTCACGAGTTCATACCAGGGAAGAAGGTACATTACACCCACATCCACGCCTTCAGCACGAGTGTTTCTGCAAGGAAGACCGCTGCCGTTACCACACCAAAAGATAGATCCCTCACACGCACCCGATCACCCAGAAAGACCGCAAGCACCTGAAAGGACTCCCCTCCTAAACAGGGCCAACCTTAGACCCTACCTCTTTGACCGCCGCCTGCGAAGCCAACCAAGAGACCTCATCTTCCATACTCGCCTAGAGCTCGAGTGGGTCCATACTGACCTCCTCCTCTTCGCCTCTCTGCGTGAAGAAGAACCAGAACTCGTCACCTTCTTCGAGAACACCATTCACCTCCTTGAACAGTATCGCTTCTTCCTCCAACATATCCTCGAATACAACAGAACCGACGTCACCATCGACTGAGGGTACCATCACTCTCATCGACGAACTATCGCAGAACTCTTTGACGTTGAAGAAAGCCTCGATTACTCCTTATCCACCTCTCCACGCACCCAGACCCAGAAGGGATTATCGCCTTGCAGTAGGGATCCTTATCCACCGAAGAGAGAACCTCACACGACGTCTCGACCACCTAACCCAAACCCCTACGAACGAGTAGACCCTCAGTCTTTGACTGAAAACGAAGAAGAGATCCGTCTCGAAACCAGCCAACAAATCCAGGATCTACAAGAGGAAGTAGACCGCCTCCGTTTCATCCAATCTACTCTCGACGAGCTCGCCGACATCGCACGAGAGATCGAGTTCATTGAACAATATATCAGGGAATACCCACAGTTTGCCCCACACCACCAACCCAAACTCAACGCCTACCGCTACTATAAAGTTGCGCTACTGGTACTACTAGGAGTACCAGAAGCAGCGGCAGTCCAGGCAACACGTCCTTAAACGCCCCGATCCCTGACAATAATCATTGGACCTATATCCCTCTTCGAATCAGAGACGGCCTACCCGCACACGTAAAGGGCGTTGCTCAGTGGATCTTGATCAACCCAGACGTTGGAAGGGGAGCCTATCAGGTTACCACCCGTGACGGACAAGGAAATCTACTCAACGACTTTTGTGAATTCATAAACAACTCCTGGTATCTCATCGAACCAGACCCAGAAGGAAACATCTTCCGAACCCGCTCAGGAAACCTCTTACAACCCATACATTGCTCTGCAGCAGGCTTAGGCTACTGGAGAGAAACAGACAGGGAACACCCCGCGTACCGATCCCCTAGGCCACCAGGGCGTTTCAGCGTCTCAAATTCAAACTCTTCCGACTCAGAGGCCGAGGAAGAACCTCCAGCCTCCCCTCAACAACAGCCAAACCCCCTCGCGGACGACACTCTCGCTGCTGCTACTAGTGCTATTGTCACCTTACAAGGGACTCATCCCCTCACTCCTGAACAACCGCCCGCTATGGCCCAACAGATATCCTCACAAGTTTACGACCTCTACCAGCGCGGAGGAAGCCTCCTTCCCCCGCTACTTTCCTCCCAAGCTGCCCCTGGTACCCCTAGTGGGTTACCTCCCATCCCAGTCGCCGCTGCCTCCTCCTCTAGCCAAAGGACAGTCCAAGCGGGGAGCACTATAACCGCCGCCACTACCGCCCCTACAAATCCAGGGACCGGGGGATTGAAAGGGCTGGCCCCTTCAATCTTCTACGGAGATCGAACAGGAGCGACCTCTTCTTGAAGGAATTCAAGCAATGGAAACTCATAAATCGAAGTAGCGATGAAATGAGTAACCCATTCAATCGCGTCCTCATGGCCCTCAGCTATATTAAAGGAGAAAAGGTCAACGATTGGCAAGAGGAGCAACTGACAAAACTTGAAGCCACACACACCCGCATAACGACGAAGCCATCTGGACTGAGTTTGAACAAGCCTTCAAAGATGCCTTTACCGACTCAAATAAGAAGCAACGTGCTTATGAAAACTCAAGGACCATAAGATGTTCAACGACGACGTCGACACGTACATCGCAGGCTTCGAAACCTTGGTAAAGCAAGCCGGATGGTCGCGAAACGATGCTGGAACCATGGACCTGTTCCAGGCAGGACTGAAACACGAGCTAAAGAAGGCCATCCTCAACCAGGAAACCTGGCCGACCACCTTAGACATGTGGGAGCGAGACGCTAGGAATCAGAACAACCGACACAAGGCCAGAATGGCCCTCCTAGGCCAGCGACCAGGCCAGCCAAGCCGACCTACCCTGACTCAGGAACAACTGAGAAGGGGGATGGGATTACCCCCGAGGCCCTCGCAGCCCAGGAGAGACCCCTTCGCCATGGACGTCGACACCGCCCATACCGAAGCCAACTCGGCAACTCGTGCCCAGCGAGATAAATTCCGTAGGGAAGGCCGATGCATGGGGTGTGGACAATTTGGCCACTTCATCAAAAACTGCCCCAAGGGGCAGCCCTCTAGACGCGTCCCCCAGGCCACCAGAGGAGGACAACAAGGCAGACAGCAGTCAGGAAGCAGGCCACCCTATGCACAGCCCGAACACGCTCAGGAACTGGCGTCAGCCCCCTCCGGCATACGTGCCACGACCTCCGCCGTATGCAGCACAGGCCACCATAACCAAGAACCCCCAACCCAAACCGGTCCTCTATTGACCTACTCCCCTCCTCGGAAGACCCCACGCCCACCGTTGATCCTGGGGCTCCCGCGGAGGTGGCACAACACCTTCGAAGGATGAACCAAGAGAGCGGGAGAGGTGTGGGACGAGTTGCAGAAGGAGGATGGGGAGGATTTTCTCTAGCTCCTGTCCGCCAACCTGGCACGGAGCAGAACAACCACGCATCTTTTTCGTACGACATAGAGGCATGAATCAATAAACATGCCCTTTATCTTTCGATCGATGCGTGGAACGGTTGGAGAAGCAGCCCTTGTGACAGTGGGGCTAGTGAGAATTTTATTGATCAACGAACAGTCGAACGATGGGGGATTGCCACCCGCAACTCCCAATACCGGTGCAAGTGACAATGTCGATGGAACACATAACCGGACGGCGCGGTACACGATATGCCGTGCTCCATGTACCCGGGAACAAGAGCGAAGACTATTATTCCTCGTTGCAAACTAGGGAAGACCGAGTAATCTTCGGTTACCTGGCTCAGAGCCTTCAACCCAAGATCGACTGGACAAACATGACTGGGACGACCTCCTATCGAGTGGCCACACGGCAGTCACTCGGGCCGCTTCTTGGAGTGGAGGATCATGCGAACAACGACTCCGGAAGCCGATGTCAAGCGGGAAAACCCGCAAAATGTTGGCCCACCTGAAGCTCCGGCTACAGGATGACAATTAACAGAACCCAAAAGAAGAATCTGGAGACAGCACCCCGAACTGAAACAGTGGGCGGACTATTCCCAGAATGGCCCAACGGTGTCTCAAAATATCCGACCACGGTTATACCGCGCACCGTCCCTACTAGCCTGAACAGACCTCCGTGCCACAGAATGGGCCATTAAAGGCCACGGCAACAGGGGACCCTCCTTCCTATGAATACAACGTCACTGGAGGGTCTTCTCTGAGGAACTGTCCATCGTTCCCCCGGCTCGGGTAGATGACACGAAATCAAACTGAAGGAGGAGCTCCCTCTACCATAAAAAGCAAAACCTACCCGCTCAGCCCGGCAGAGATGGAAGCGCGCGCAAGTGGATCGATGAAAACGAACAATTGGGCTACATTGAAAAGGGGGACTCGCCCTGGGCAACCCCGTTCTTCTTTGTCAAGAAACAGGATGGGTCCCTTCGCCCGGTCCAAGATTACCGAAGGTAAACGAATGGACCATACCGGACGTGTACCCTCTCCCGCGCATTGAGACGATTTTGGAACAATTAGAAGGAAAGCAATTGTTCACTACCCTTGACATCCTGGGGGTACAATAACATCCGGATCAAGGCAGAGGACCGATGGAAGGCCGCCTTTATCACTCCGTTCGGCTTGTACCTCCCAAACGTCATGCCCTTTGGCCTTCGAAATGCACCCGGGACCTTCCAACGATGCATGCATACCGTTTTCCGCGACTTGCTGAACGCCTACCCTGACTTTATTCACATCTACATGGACGACTTCCTCATTGCTACCCCGAACCGAAACGCAGCAGATTTGGCCCTTCACCGGACCATTGTACACCAGGTGCTACAACGCTTCGAAGACGAATCCTTCTTCCTCAAAGCAGCCAAGTGTCACTTTGACAGCCCCGTGTTCACTACCTGGGTATTGTGGTTGAAAATGGCAAGATTTCCCTGGACCCGACGAAGAGACAGGGACTGCTGGAATGGCCAACCGAGCAAAGCACTGTCTCCGGTGTGCGAAGCACCCTGGGGGTGTTTGGTTATCACCGCCCCTTTATCCCCGGTTTCGCGGAAATCACACGGCCTCTCACCGACCTCCTGAAGAAAGATGTCCCCTTCCATTGGGGTGACGAGCAACGCACTGCTGTGAAACGTCTCATTAGCCTGGTCGAACGCGACATGGCTCTAAACCGACCAGATCATGACCGACCCTTTGAAGTGGAGGTGGACGCCTCCCAATTTGCCCTCGGGGCCATCCTCTTCCAACGTACTCCCACCGGCCTGCCGCGCCCTATCAGTTACTATTCCCACGCCCTGTCTCCGCTGGAACGGGGCTACGACGTCATGACCGGGAACTCCTCGCTATCATCCATGCCCTCAAACGATGGCGCCACCTATTGCTGGGGGCGCGCCACCAGATAAAAGTCTATACCGACCACAAAAACCTGCAATATTATCGCCACCCTCGGGATATTAATAGACACGTCGCCCGTTACATTCCTCTACTGGGAGAGTTTAACCTCTCCCTCATTCACAAGCCGGGCAAGTCGATGAAGGCAGACCCCCTTCCCGCCGTCCGGACTTTGACACCGGGGCACTGGACAACAAAGATGTCATAGTCCTTCCTAGCGAGCTATTCGTGTCGGTTGCCACGCTTTCGTTACCACCTCTGGATCCCTGGGAGGACAGGCTGCTCCACGCCCAGGAGACGGCGCCCACGGACATTGCTGGCTGGTCGGCCCCCTTTCGATTGGAGCGAGGTCCGCATGGTCTGTGGACTCGCGCCGGAAAAATCGTTGTCGTGGCAGACAACGCCCTGAGGAGGGAGGTGATTGCTGCGCACCATGACCATGCCACTGCTGGACACCCGGGAATTTCAAAAACCTTGCACGCAATAGAACAAGGCTATTGGTGGCCCGACATGAAAACCTTCGTCCGACAATATGTCAAGGGATGCGCCACCTGTCAGACCACGAAGAGTAACACAGTCCGTCCCAAGGTCCCGATTTACCCAATTACCGTCAAACCAAACGCGCTGCCTTTTGAAACCATCGCACTTGACCTCATTGTGGACCTCCCACCGTCGCAAGGCTATGACTCTATCCTGACAATTACTGACCACGACTGCACAAAGGCGGCGTTCTTCCTCCCTTGTACGCAGAAAATTGACTCTGAAGGAGTGGCCACACTTTACGCCCAGTATGTCTTCCCCCACTACGGGATCCCCAAAACTGTCATATCGGACCGAGACATGAGGTTCACCTCGAAATGGACAACAGACCTCTGTAAACGACTCAAAATAAATCAAAACATCAGTACAGCATACCACCCCCAGACAGACGGCCAATCAGAAAGGACGAACCAATGGCTGGAACAGTACCTTCGAATCTACGGCAACTTCCAGCAGAATGACTGGGCACGATGGCTCCCACTTGCCCAATTTGTGCATAACTCTTGGCCCAGCTCCACCACTGGAAAGACCCCCTTCGAATTACTCATTGGCTTTACTCCGCGCGCTCAGGAACAACAGATAACAGATTCGACCCTACCAGCGTTGGAAGAACGATCCACTTACCTCCGCGGACTTCGGGAACGAGCGCAAAAGGCTATTCGACAGGCACAAGACATGACAAGGAAATATCATGAGCGAAAGAAGGGGCAGCGCCACTTCCGACCTTTCACCGAAGGACAGATGGTCCTACTTGAGGGGACGAACTTAAACCTGCCTTATCCGATAAAGAAGCTTCGACCAAAACGCTTCGGACCTTTCCGTGTCATCAAAGTGATCTCGCCCTATGTGTACAAATTGGATTTGCCACCCCAATGGAAGATCCACAACGTCTTCCACGCGTCCCTTCTGACCCCCTATTCGGAAACAGCCGAACACGGCCGAAATCACACCGAGCCACCCCCAGATCTGGTCGACGATCATCAGGAATACGAAGTCGAGGAGATCCTCGGATCAAGAAGGCGATACAGGAAGCTGCAATATCTCCTAAAGTGGAAAGGATATTCCGCAGCACACAACACATGGGAACCGGTCGAGAACGTCAATTCCCCGGAGTTAATCCGAGAATTCCACGAGGCAAACCCCGAAGCCGTGAGAACCTTAGAAGTCAAGGAGGATATAAACCCCACCTTTGACTCTCAACCATCGCCATCCCCCTTTTCCATGGACTTCTCCCCCGTCAGAGACTTCATCCTCGATCTCGACATTGCTTCCATGAACTACCTGACGACGTCTACGCTGCCATGCCTTGCCGGCCTCCCCCTGAAGATTTCGACCTGAACGACTCGACGTTGATGACGAAGATGCGCCTCACCGTCACCCCTCCCAGTACCAGATCCGTCCACCAGGCCCCTCGCACCCGTACCTGTACTCTGGCCCCTCAGCCCACTCGACTTCCACTTACGGCGAGTGGTCCCCCGAGCCCCAGATAACGACTACCCCTCGCCCGCCGCACCTCCCAATTCGGAGAAGAGCCCCTTCCCTCGCGCTCACACCTTCTACCGGTCGACGAGTGGAGAACTCAGTCGGCCCCGCTACTCGAGGCAGCGGGCCAAGAAATCTCTCCCTTTCCGTCACCCTCCTCGCACTCCGAGCCATCACGCCTTCGAGCGGCCCTTCACGCGGGTCAACACCCCCGCCTCCGGCAGTGATGGTCATCGATCTGACCAGTCGTCTCCACCGCCGCCTCCATGAGGAGTCCCAGCTACCACGTCGGACTCCTACGCCAGCTACCCCTCGCCCACCAGCCCGCATGTGTCAGTTACATTGGACGCCGTTCACCCCCGACCGCACGGGGGTTTGTTACCGAACCCCCTCAATACCCCGTTTGTCCCGGCGCGGAGCCCGACACCTCCGCCGCGAAGGGCAAGGCTCCTGCAGATGGTGGCCCTCATGGACTCCGACAGGAACAGCAGGCGTTTGGCACGGCGTTTGTGCCACCGAATACGCGCCTCCTGCACACGGCGCGTGGTATTTCCCTCAGCAGTTTTCCACCCCTCTAGCCGCCACCTGGATCCCGACTTACCCGCCTCCGCCCCCGTTACCCGTACTGTCACCGCTGCAATACCGCGCGCCCGACACCCCGCCGACTTTGCCCCGTCGAGTCCGCTGCCTTTACTGCGCAGGCGGCACCTCTCGTGCCATTGCCCGTGGCCGCACTTTTGTGCACGGCCACCGACTGCTTCTGCCCCAGCAACCACGACTTCGCGGAGCCCGAAGGGTCCGCAACCCCGTATGGGAGTGCCCGACCTCCCTCGTCATGCGTCGACGCAATTACTGAGGCGCTGGTGGCACAGCGCCCTTGAGAAGGGAGGCACTGTTACGGTTTGGCACATGATCTGCTTATGTATCGACCCCACGTGATTGTGGGTATCTTTTTCGCTTTATTCCGAGACAATCTACGATACGGATCTTCGGATCTTTCCATGTACGATACAGATCTCAGGATCTTTCCGAGGTATCTCCGTAGATCTCCGTAGTTTCTCCGTTGATCTACGATATATTATTTAGGAGGCACGTCACGCTGTGACATGCCTGGGACTCTATGACTCAGCATCACACCCTAGGAGTATATAAACCGGTCCGTTGTAGCTTGTCTCCTTAGACTTCGCTTCGTCTACAATCAGACTAGTTGAACCCTTCCTTCCCCTCAAGTCAGACCTCCTGACCGTTGTTATCCAAGACTTAGTCTCGTCTTGTGATTACCCTTGACCTCTTCTTTGACAATACAGTAGAGTGCATCCGTCAGCGCGACGCTCTCCTCTATAGTAAAGCCAAGGGAAGAACTCGAGTGATCCTTGTCGTACTGAGGCTTAGTGCCACGCTCAGTCCTCCTCGATCACTAAAGCACACGCCGTGCGCCAAGGCCCCTCTGAGCCTTGACAAGCGTGACGCTAGGAACCAGAACAACCAACACAAAGCCAGGGTAGCCCTCCTTGGACAATGGCCTGGGCAGCCAAGCCGCCCCTCCCTTACTCAGGAGTAACTTAGATGGGGAATGGGCTTGCCTCCTAGACCTCCATAGCCTAGACGTGACCCTTATGCCATGGATGTGGACAACACGCAGGTCAAAGCGAATGCAGCCACCTGTGCTTAAAGGGAAAGGTTTTGACACAAAGGACGATGCATGGGATGCGGCCAATTTGGGCACTTCATCAAGAACTGCCCCAAAGGCCAGCCATTGAAGTGTGTCTCCCAAACCTCCACTAGGACCCAGCAGTCTGGCCAATCATCGGGAACCAGGCCGCTCCCTGCACCCCCACGTCAGCGTCCGAACAACTGGCGCCAACCCCCTCCTCCCTACGCTTCCCGAGTATACCTTGGATGTGACGGGACTGACCACACGGGGCAGGGGCCCCTCATTGACCTCTTGGACCACACCCCCTCCTTGGAAGACCCCACACCTACCGTTGATCTGGGGGCTCCCAGAGAGGTGGCATGACACCTTCAAGGGATGAACCAGGAGGAATGAGAAAGGGTGTGGGATGAGTTGCAAAGAGAGGATGGGGAGGATTTTCCCTAGGCTCCTGCCTGCCAACCTGGCATGAAGTGGAACTACCATGCATTTGTTTTGTAGGCCATCGAGGATGTAAATCAATTAACATGCCTTTTACCTTCAGAACTCTGCATGTGTTATGGACTGACATGTGGTTGCTGACTCATACGATACATTTCTGGACTCATGACTCGTTTCTGCTGACTCTTTGCTTATATGGATGGACTGCTGATCGCTTTGTTTCAGATCGCTTACCTACTCTCACGACACAGCCTCACACAGCACCATACAGCTGCAAGTAACAGCCACATGCACAGGATGACTTGCTGATTCCTGAAACATGTTTCAAACCCTGAAAGCTGTACAAAGGTCACAGCCCCTACAGCTGTGTACGCAGCCTCGTTTCTCTTCTATATAAACCCTGTACTTTCTACCCTGAGACCTTAAGTCTCAGTTTTGTTTCACAATCCAAGTCTTCTATCTATTAGAACCTTGCTTGCCTAGAAGCATTCGACCTGAGAGAACCCTCTTGACATTATGCTCTTTGACTTCTTGACACTTTGGTCTTATCCCTAAGCCCAAAGCCCTTGATCTCTAAAAACGCTCTTGACTTAGTCGTTTACTAAGTCTCATCTTTATCGAACCTTTGATCTTGACTTGCATGTCTTGCAAGTCTAGTTCTTGACTTTACAAACGAACATACACTTCGTACAAAGGTCCTACTTGGAACCTTAACAGCATGGCATGGTTGGGGAAACAGCCCTGGTAGACAGTGGGGCAAACAAAAACTTCATTGATCAATGAACTATAGCACGATGGGGGATTGCCACTAAATGACTTCCACTACCTGTGCGAGTCACAAATGTGGACAGGACGGATAACAGGAGCAGTGCAGTCAAAAGATACATAATCCTGCATGTCACGTGGGGAGACAAGAGAGAAGAGCTCCTCTTCCTTGTGGTAAACTTGGGGAAGGACCAGATAATCTTTGGATTCACCTGGCTCTGGGCTTTCAACCCTGACATTAATTGGACGGACATGACCTGGGACAATCTCCATACAGAAGTGGCTACCTGAGGAGTCACTAGGGCCTGGTTCCTTGGCGTAGAAGGACACGCTAAGCTACGCCTCCACGAGGCAGATATCAAACGAGAAAACAAGTGAAGGATGCTGGCCCACATCAGTAAAAGTTAAGGTTACTTAATTTCACTTAGCTTTGCTTAGACCTCCTTATTTTTTGATAAGGAGAATTAAGTACACTAAGGACACTAAGGAAAAAAAATTCTGCTTATTTTCTGCTTATTTTCTGCGCGCTAAAATCGTCTCAAGCAAGATTAAGAGAATTACTTTGAATTAAGCAGACTAAGCATAATCAAGAACCAAAGCAAATAGTAAGGAAGTTTAAGCACCTGTTTGAAAACCTACTTTGTGATGAACCTGTCTTAATTTTGCTTAATTCCACTTAATTCCGCTTTAAGTTTTAACTGCTCACATTTTCACGCACTTTGTACAAAATCTTACAATTGCAAATACAACAAGCAAGTACAAATAGAGTCAAAAAAACCTAGAAACAAGATGAGATTATAGTCGTGTTGAATCAGCGCGACGCGCTCCCTGCGCGTGAGCTCCCGTTCATGGGCGAGTGCCACGCGCTCCTGGGCAAGGAGAACGTTCGTCCGTAAATGTGCGATACGATGACGCAAGCCACAGAGCACAGCTATACACGCATGCAACTCAACCCATTGCTGCCGCTTGATGGTGACCCGTCACACTCACAACTTGCGTTTGGTGGCTTCGGCAGCTTTGGCTTTGCCCTTGCCCTTTGCCAGCGCCGCTCGCACGAGGTCGTCCCCCGAATCCTGATCTTCGCTCTTCGCGCTAGTACTAGCAGCCGGTGCCTTCTTCGGACGTGGTGGTGGATCGGGAGCACTTGTCATTTCCACGTCCGAGACAGTGTCCGACTTGGACTTGAGCGGCACTAGTGTTGCGGCGGCCCGCGTAGCCGCGCCGAGCCGGTAGTCAAGCCGATTTTAGCCGCGCCGTTTCCTTATTAGCCAAGCCACGCCGATGGACACATGTCATCAAGCCGAGCCGAGCAGAGCCGATCAAATAGCCGGCTATTCTCCGGCTAGGATGCAGCTCGGCTCCCAAGCCAGCTCGAGGTCATGTCATCGAAAAATTTACACCCAGTGACCAAACTACAGGTCTACAACAATATATTCACCGACGCGTTACGAGTCTTTGCCTACATGTACCTCAAAAGCTTAAACCCAACTACGAAAACAGTAAATAATGCTACATCTTCAAGTTGTGCCTTCTTGTATGAGTGGCACGAGCGGGTGTTTGACGTATGTACCGAGACGATTCATCAACCGTGCAAGTTGAAGAGCAAAGCCTAAAATAGTCTAGTTAGCGTCAGTAATTTCACACAGGGTGAGACTACTTACACCGGACTGGTGAAGATAGGTTCAGGGTCTACGGACTCTACGCTGACCTGGGGACACAAGTACAAGGGTGGCGCTTTGATGGGTTGATTAGCCTCGGCTTCTGAGCACTGTAAGAGGATGGAATGAAGGTACTGATAATCCGGTTTCTGGTCAAAGCCAAGAGAACGGACACAGGTGATGAATTTGCAGAAAGGAGCGGGTAAGCCTTCGCACAGCTCTTCCGCTGTGATTGATGTTTTCTTTCGGAGGATTGCCTCCTCGTTGCCCACAGCATTGCTAGTCCAAGGCAAATTGCCAAGTGCCGAATAAATGATCGTATAGGAGAGTGACTCCAGGTCATCGCGACGCGACTGGGCATAGCCTTGCTGACCGTTGATAGATACGAATGGAAGAGTACCAACGATTGAATGATCCGTTGTAAAAGGGAAATGCAAATAGGTTGCAGGATTTCGGAATAACCGTGCCAAGCCGAAATCAATGAGGAAGACGGTAGGATGAAGGTCAACAATGCGAATCATGAAATTCCCGGGTTTGATGTCATGATGGATGTAGTGTTGGCTATGAAGTGACTCGACTGCCGAGAGCTGTACACGAGGCTGTATTTAGTACGATCGTCTGTTTCATATATCAAGCATACCATTAGGGTGGCATACGAGAATGTCTTTCCATGGTCAAACTTGGGCTGATTGATCAGGTCACCCAGTGAAGTTCCGAGATAGTCCAGGACAATAACTTCATATACACCTTCTTTGCCATACCAGAGTACTCGAGAGATTTCTCTGCTACCAGCGATCGTTGTATAGACGTTGTATTCATGGTTGAGTCTTGAAGGCAAGCTGCATCAGTGCCCTATCTTCAAAGCAACGTCAGACCCTGTCATAATGTCTTTTCCTAGATAGACACTCCCTAACGAGCTTAGCAAAGTGTCTCAAATTCTCAAATTTGAGTTGAGCTTACCTGATCCCCCAGTACCGAGTAATTTGCCTACTCTGTACCGGCCACCAACACGCACAATATCTGACATTGGGTGAGGGAGTCGCTTCTCAAAGGTCTGTCGTGGATATTGAAGGCGCATAATGGTCATCAATGCTAACAGAGAAATGGGGTGTAAAGTCAACGTATTTTGCGACTATTGTATGTGTCGGTTGAACTCGAACCACGAACTCCGATCCCAAATAAGCACCAACAAATGGCGCCATATGACAGAAACGTGGCCAGTAAACTTTGTTTTCATTGTATAGTGGACGTAAAATAAAAGCTAGTCAAGACTCGTGATCAATCGTAGATACTAAGGCTCTTCAACAAAGCGTCCAAACGGTCCGATGCAGAATCAGGATCATCCATGAAGAGAGAGCCAAGGTTGCCAGTTGCATTCGACACCCCACTCATGGCAGCTACTGACGTCGACCACCCTTTCATGAAGTTGAGGCGTTCTTTCTTGAGCAAGTATTTCAGCATTTGTAGGGCCTCCATGAGAACTGGGCTGATTCGGTTTCGCTTCGCGGTGTCTGTATCCTTCGCTGATAAGAACATGCGCTCACAAGGTACAGATGTTGCCTGGATCGGGAGGTAATCCATGGCGATTGAGAAAAGCGTTGGGAATTCCGTCCTATTAGCCTGTTCAGGGAGTGAGCTGCGCAAAGCACAATTCAATCATGTCTCACCTCCCAGAACCGCAGGATGTTGGTCTCCTTAGACGAGATAGAAGAAGTATACCTCTGGAATTCAGCCTCTACCGTGCAGTCATTATGTGTGGATTTTTTGTTATATACGGAATTTTTAACCCTAAATCGCGTTGGAATCGGATTGGCCACAGAGACCGGGGCAGGTACGGCAGGTCGGGCAGGGGGGCCATCGGACGTTGATGATTTCTTGTCACGGTACCGGCACATCTGCAAGTCATGAGAAAGAACTGATCTGAAAGGTGGTGTAGTCTTACGAGCTTTATAATGATACCTTTCGCTTCCCGAATATAGTCATTACCCCATTCCTCTTGGATCCAGGTGAAGCGCGTAGCAGGATCGAGGACTGTAGAATCAAGTTGGAGGTTAGAGAAACGCCACAACAAGACATCGATTCAAAGACTCACACATCGTGATGACATAAGCGTCTGTATCATCCATTCGAATATAGTATTTCTTCGCCCATCGCAGGCCGATTTCCATCCAGGGCCGGAGTTTGTCCCATTGTGTCCCAATGTTTTCCCACTCGGTCATAAACTCCTCGAAACTGGAGATCGCATGCGACAAAATTGGTGTGGATTCGGACGACATGCTTTGTTGAAATGTGTGAGGAACCTGTCGTTACATGAGCGCCTGTCTATGTATTAAGTCGACGACGACTCACACTCAAGACCGATTCTAACCCTTCAAGAACTTCCCAATCGTTGTTGGATAGTTTCCAATGAGAGAAGTCATGCAACTCGTTCGCAAAAAACTTATCGATAGCCTGTAAGAAAATTATTTAGTCCCCACTGTACTGTCTGGTCGCTGAGATGAACTTACCGGCCGGAGAGCTCTAAGACGTTGCAGCATCAAATAAACCGAGTCCCACCTTGTCTTCACATCCCTCAGAAGATGTACCTCGGGAACTGTGACCTTAACAGATTTGCTCTTCTCAACATTTACGGTGAACCAGCCTCGTTCATTTCCGGCTCGGATGTGCTCGCGAAAGGCAGTCTTGCGTGTGTCCGAAGAGCGTAATAGACGAATAACTCTGCGAGCACGCTTGAGGGGATCGCGTTTGATATTTGCAAACCAACGTTCGAGCCCAGAATCGCCATGGGCATCGTATTGACCCTCCAGTTGCAACTCGGTAATATCTTCACTACTGTCAATGTCGTCGTCGTCATAGTCGTCGTCGTCATCGTCATCAGCGGAAGTCATGTGGACTGTACCAACAGGAACTTTAAAACCGGAGAGATACTGTTCGGAAACAGAAGTCATGGATGAAATGATGTGAGATGTGCAAATGTTAATGATGTGTGCGTAACACTGGACGCGGTGTTGAAGGTGATCGAAGTCAATTTCGATGGCCGTCTCACGTTTGGCGAGCAGAGACTCCAGCTCTTGCATGGCTACGGCGTTGTTCTCGGCGTTGTCGAGTGTAAAGTAGCCAATCTACAAAGAGTAAGGCACAAGCGAATAGTTATCACATGAATACGGACCTTGAGTGTAACATCAGCCCGATCAAGTAGGTATAGGATAGTCTTCGCTATATTGAGACCTGTGTGTTTCTTCTTGAGGCGATGAAAACCAATAAGTGCAGCATTAAGTGCGAGGCGTCCACTTGACTCGTCACATAAGATCCAGTGAGCAGTCAACGCCAAGTAGGATTCTAAATTCACGTTTGACCAGATATCTGAAGTAAAACTGATCCGCCCGCAGGATTTCGAAAGGTCTGATTTCAACTCTCGAAACTTATCCCGCCATTGACTAATGACCGCTTCCCTCATCTTGTCGCGGCGAGGGATATCAGCGTCGACAAGAGCCCGGCAAAGAACCATACACAACTTTCGAAACTCAGGGCATTCTACAACACGGATCGACTGAGGACTTGTGAGTATGAAAGAACACGAGACCATTGGGACTCACCTGGTCATCTGCAACTATGAAGCGAACGAGATGCTCTAGAAATACCGCCGGTGAGAATGATGGGACATCCAGGTCACGTTGGTTGCGATCATTTTGGGTGGATGCATCGCGCGTTTGGGTCGATAACAAGTATGGCCAGTTATACCACGAAATTGCTTCATCGTACTCTTTACCGTGTACATTGCGGAGATGATTTCGGAGATTCGTGTTCCCGGTTTTTATCGCGTAGACACCATGGGGCTTACTGGAGCCAGATATCTCACTGATGTTGTAAGAACGCAGAATGAATACCAGAAAGCCAATACATACGAGCACAGCTTGCAGACTCTAGAGGGAGGCACATCTTCATCCGAAGAAGGAGGGGGTTTGACGACAGTGAAGAAATGCAAAATATCGAGCGCTGCCTTCGTGTTAGCTGGCACATCAAGGGCGTCAACTTGTTGGGAACTTGTGCTCCGAGTCTCTCGCTCAGGCGAGGGATTGGGAGGACCAGAGTCGGACGTCTCATCAACGTCCTCTATCCCTTGTAAGCTGAATTCTTCGCCACTACCTGCATCGGGTTGGGTGGTAGCTGCCTAGATCAACTGGTAAGTCTCAAGACTCAAAGAGCGAAAAAGGGACCAGGAGAGTTGCCTTTGATCGGGTCCGGGACGAGCCAATGGGACGTGCATTTGTGCGACGAGAAGCTTTGGCTTTGGATTGTTCCACAGCTGTGGGTGCAGCTGGTTCAATGGGCTGCTTTGCCTTGCCTGGAGCCATGGCACAAAGAGACGGTGAGTGAAAAAAAAAAAGTGAAATGGGAATCGAGAGAGTGGGGGATTTGGGCGGCCTTAAATCCCGGTGATTTGAGCTTTGCACCTGGGCAACGCACTCCACAAAAATGACTAAAAAAAAGACAAACTGAATTACGTCCATGATATTGACGTCAAATGTGGTCCATCGGCAAGCATTGGGCGAGCCGCGAGCGTCTCGAAGCGAAAACGTGGTGATGTGTACTTGTAGCCTTGGCGCGGAATCCTGAGTGCCTGGGGGATGAGATGGGCAGTGAAGACCTTGGGAAGTGAGGAACTTCAGAGGAAGTGGGATAGGTGGTGAAAGGGGGGCGACTGGCGAGCAGCAAGCAGCGGGGCCATGCCGCCTGGACCACGTGCACATACCATGAGGTCGGCCGAACCGTTTATCAATTTCACCGAATATAGAACAAGGATATCATAAGGACAGGTAGCGCAACCAAACGCAATCAAATTTCAATACAGGATGCAACATAGAACCGCTAGAGTAGGTCACAAAACACGCCAACTGATTGAATATGTTGGTAAGGTGCGAGTAATGGCACATCAGCTATATTGTTTAAACTAAGCATCTGTTGTCCCCCTTGAGGGGGGGCTTGCGATGGTGGAGCCGAGGACTGGAGACCTGCAGAGGGAGCGGAAGGGTTGGGTTGAACAATGAGGTTTTGTTGTAGTGAGCCATCCTTGAGAAAGTCCCAATCCAGGGGGTGAAAGTTTTGACCCGCCCGAGCGGAGAAGCTGGCGCTGCCATTTGGCGGTTGCTGACTGTGTGAGGAGATTGTTCAAGGGACGAGAACTTGGATGATCCTGTGCCTGAACGACGCGTTGGAGGATATTCATCTGATTATTGACCATTGGCTGGGCATGCTGCTGCGAGAGCGCAGACATTTGTTGCTATGTAGGGCCACCTGCCATCCCACCAGAGGTGAAAGTTGGCGGTATATGTTGAGGAACAGCCTGTTCTTGAAATGGGAGGGCTGCAGAGGCCTGCATGATAGTGAAACGCTCGAGGTTGGTCCAGGAGTGGTCCTGGAACAAGAGGGACCAAGGAAGCCACTGAACCACTGGATGACGGAGTGGGAAGAGTTTGAGGTGACAAGGCAACACACTCCCCCTACATAGGACATTGGCAGGGAGGCTTAGATGCGCCACCTCAGCCCGCTCGCGGTCATGGAGAGAGTGGCGTGAGGACCATAATCGGGACCAGGACGGGGGTCAGTTCCGGGATGAAAGGGATTGACGTCCACCCATGCCTAGGAGAGAATCGCCGCCTCCGCGAGCGGCGTGGAGTGAGTGGGATCGTGCACCTTGGGATAGACGGTCGCCCTCTCGGTCTCGGTCGGGTTCCCCAACGGCACGCAGAAAAAGTTGGAGGATGGGCCCTAAGACGGCATCTGTGGTAACCCCCCATGACTGGTATATATCGCTCCATGTCGTTATAAAATCAGAACCTGAAATTATTTGTTAGGGGGGGAACGTAGGGAATCACGGGGGGGAGGGGCATACCATTGCCAATCATCCAGTATCGCGTGCATGGCATCATTGGTGGTGCGAGGGCAGGCAGTTTCCATGGATGGTTGAGTGGGAATGGCGCTGTCACGATGGTCGGAAGTGTTGGATGCGACACAAAAACGAACGGGAAGGGGGGTGCAACAGGAGCTCTACCTAAGATAGCAGGACGGCTTGTCGATGCTATCCGAGATGGAGGATGTGCGGAGAAGGAAAAGACTTGACACAGTTGCAAGGAAAGAAGACGGGGGGTGCATGACCATGTCAAGAGGAAAGGGGAGCGGTAGGGAGAGTCCAACGCAGACAAGAGGAAGGTGGCAGGGGTTTGCGTCAGCTAGCTGGCTCTAGCTGGTCTAGCTGGCAAAAAGCCGGCTTGTCCCGAGTCGGCTAAAGGGGGCGGCTATGCAACAGTGGCTCGGCTCGGCTAGCATTTTAGCCGGCTACGGCTCCGGCTATAGCCGCGTTTTAGCTGGAGCCGCCGCAACACTAAGCGGCACTTTCTTGGCCGGAGGAGCAGCGGCGGCGGCACGCTTCTTTGGCGGAGGTGGTAGAGGGTCGTCATCAACATTCATTTTGTCATCCGACACTTTGGTTGCTGCTTTTGGTCTTGCGCGGGCTCCGCCGCCAGCGGGGGCGATGGGTTTGCACGCTTTGGCGGCGGCGGCTTTTTTAGTGGGCATGAAATCGTCGTCACCATTGTCGTCACCGCCACCACCACCAGAGCGTCGGCCAGAACCGATAGACTTGCGAGTCTTGAGCATTGCCTGTTTCCGTTTAACTTTCTTGCCGCTAGAGTCGACCACCGATTTCTCTCCGAAGGGGAGGTCCCAAAGAAGGGTTGGTTTTCAACAAGAGGGAAACCGTCCGCACAAGGCACGCCAACGTCAGTGTCACAACCTCCCTCTCTCCCCCCGGGGCAAAGTCAAAAGCCAAATGAACAAGCAAGAGATGACGATGACTTGCCTCCGTGTGAACTTCAGACACCACCGGTGTTGGCATCGCCGTTGCCTGGTCAGGGCGTCGAACGGGGGACTGGTGATGTAGATGGCGATATTGTGCCAGACGTACCTGCACGCGCAGGCTTCGATCTCGCGGCGATGAGGGCCGTAATCGAGGGAATTGGTGAAGGCAAAGAGAGTCAGCGAGAATTCGCACAGCCGGAGATGTCATCATCGTCATCATTGCTCCAGCTACCAGCTGAATCCGTACAACGGCCCCGGTCTACCTCTCCTCCCGTCACCCGACCGGTAAGTGGACGTCCTTCGGGGGTGCACTGACGTGCAACCGATGTGTTCGGGGATCCCGCCCCCGCCAAGGCACGCTTTCTGTTAAAAAACACACAAGGACAACAAAGTGTGCTCGGACTGCTCGAGAAGTGATGGTGAGTGTGAAGCACGGTGCTGGGCAGCCACTTCAGCAAGGGCAGAATGGATACTTGTCATATCGGACGATTCGAGTAGCCTGAGGTCACGGCAAATCGCCTGTGATGCGACTGCACAGAGCCTGCCTGTGTGAGAGGGCGCAGCAAGCAGCACGAGGGTAATGTCTGTCTCGCGATCTAGTGCATGGAACTACAATGTGGCATCAGCCCAACAACGGGGTCAGAGCTGCCTAAACAATCTCAGGACGAGTGTAACTGGGGTACTTACAGCATGAAGGAGGGCTTCTCAACAGACCTTTCACCTTCGGCAACGCTTCTCAGGATTGCTAACATAGTTGGTATGGAATTCAAGCTGCAGCAAGTTGTCTGCGACCCCTTCATTTCCTACGTCCTTATCACAACTTAGGCTTGCCACGACCTCAGGTTTGACACCTGTGGTAGCCACGAGGAAGAGAACATGGCAAAAGAAATAGAGACGTACCTCAGATGCTTTGGGGTCGCTTACTTCGTAGAGTGCATTAACCAAAGCATCCTCTTGGTGTGACTTGAGAGCGATGCGTAGGTCAATCGTAGTGCCGGCAGGAGGGTGACCTAGGCAGTCCCATTCCTCAGGTGTGGCGGCCCACGTGTGCTTCACTCTTATGTCATCCCAGAGTGACACTGAATGGCAAGGCCGAAAGAGACTGCAGTGAGGATAGAGAGCACGGAAAGCCAATACATGTGACCAAAAAACTGAGAGTGAGGTGCGAAATGGTGAGAAGAGGACGACTGACAAGAAGGCAGGAAATCACGGCCCTTTATTGAACCAAGCCAAAGTCGATGCCTAGCTGGTTTGTAGATACATCACACTGGGATGCTTTCTGAATATTTTCCGGTGTGTGGACTGTGGAGGAAGGAGCAGGGAACGGGTGTATGGGATGGCATATGGCTGTAGGGCTATGTGTTGACTTGAAGAATTGACGAGAACTCTAACAAGTCACGAGTGTATTAGTCAGGTTGAACTTGGTACTGAAACTCGCCGGGGGTGCTCTTTCCGTCATTCACCTCCTCTCGCCTCTGGCAGCCTGGCTGCAGAGTCAAATTACAGTATTGGCAACTCTGTACTCACCTTGCTCCAAGTCATAGCCTGAATCATGATGATTACATATGATTGTTTGATTCTCAGGGAGGCTGACTTACTTACCAGCGGGATGCCCTACCATGGATTTAATCTAACATCCGGTAAGATGGCGCAGTTGGCTCTACAGTGGCACAACATGGGCCCTGAGCTCGGCCACTACATGTTTGCCCCCATGATGGGGGCCCTGTCATGCGAGATGGGTGAGTGGATCCACTCTTGTCTCTCAAACTCAAGCCAGATGTAGCGAAGATTGTCTCTAACTATCTCTTGCCCAGATGCGGAACGACGTCTGCTTCCTTAGAGGTGAGGATGGCAACTCCAGAACAGAGTCTCGGCACTCGTTCTCTTTGGGCGCACGTGTCGCAGCGGAGTGGGTGTCGCGAAAGGTGCGTGCCAATTTGTAATATGTCCCCTACCGCTCCCTCACCTTGTGTTACGGTTTCCACCGTCACATGACGCTCAGAAAAGTACCACTTGCAACCGTGGGAAATTCAAACCATTTCAAGCCATATAAACAACAAGAACAAACAAGAACACAGCTAAGTAAACATACTATACAGATTCAGTTACGATACAGTTCCCCTGAGATTACCCCGATGTGACCCTGACATCATTCCAGCGCAGCACCGAGATCACTCCGTGATCCCGATGGATCTCTCGACCCCTCTCGATCCACCCCTATATCTCAGATCACACCTCGATGCTATCTCGATCAGCCCCTATCTATATTATATCGTGATGTCACCCTATGTGACATCCCTGAGACTCCCTTAGTAAGCGTCACACCCCAGTAGTATATAAGCCGGCACTTTCAGTGCCCCTTGTCTTTAGTCTTCACTTTGTCTTTAATCAGAACCACCATCTTCCCACTTTCCAAAGACCTTCCGGTCTCCCCTCTCATCTCTTAAGTCTTCCTCCCTAACCTCTAGTGTGTTAGGAGGATTAGCTCTTGCCTACCAGAGAGGGGCACTAGAGATCATTGACAATACCAGGAGTGCATCCGTCAGCGTGACGCCCTCCTCCTGAGTAGAGCCAGTGGGACATAGAACCCTGAACCCTGATTAGTCAGACTAAGCCTCGTGACCACTGCGGCTTAGTCATCTGTTACATCATCATCCAGTATCCCACGGTCACGTGACAGGACTCACGTGTCCTCAAGTTTAGTCAGCAACCTCAAGTGTCACGTGACGCTAGCCCTTGGAGGACTAGGTCACGCGACTAAGCTCACGTCAAGCGCAAGGCCCTTCTGAGCCTTGACAAAAGTGAAGACTCCTAAACACCCTTAAACTCTTCAACCTTCCGAAGGGCGAAGACACCATCACACAGCACCATACGTTGGTCAACCAAGCAATAGTTGACGAAGAGGAAGCACCCAGTCATATCACATCGCATACTAGGACGCCCCTAGTACTGACACACACACACACACACACACACACACACACGAAGACCATGTTGGACGAAGTACCAACATGGCATGGAGGATCCGTATGGATCGAAGAACTCAAGGAGACCAGGATCTCTGCCTGGGAAAATCAGTTTGCCCGCAGAGAATCAACCACCCCCAGCAACGAGCCTATCAGCTACCCTAACAGACAATTCGACAATCTACCACCCCACGTCAGAGGAAAAGCAATTTGGGACCCACGCATGGGTCGAGGAACTGGATCATACTCCATCCTAGACACGACCAAGACAGACCCTGCAAGAGGGCCTGTTGAACTTGTCAACGGACGATGGTACATGATCCGTTACAACAGAATACTCAATACCTTCCAAGTCCGAAGGAGCGACATCATCTCAGAGGTGAAGGCAGAACTCCTTGGACTTGGACAATGGAACGAAGACGCAGAGGAAGATGAAACCCCAGATCTTTCAACCCAGCTACCACGGGGGGGAGAACTATTCCACTCCCCTCAACCTGAAGTTATACAACCATGGCAAACCCCCGCAACCCCAGCAATCCCAGTCACCGTGCAGGAGCCGAGTGTCCCTGCTAGCACCACGTTTAGCCCCCAGTTAACCCCACTCTCGATGACCCTACCACTACGCGCGGAACCCCTCGAACCAATGTCAGCCATCTCGGAAGGAACTGAGGCTAGCCCAGTACTTATGAGAGGCTTCTCTCCAGAACCACTGCCTGTGTCCTTGTCCCCTATTGTGGAAGACGTACTCGCAGCAGTAACCGACACGCTCGTAACGGTCCAAGAAACTAGGAGAATGGAAGAAGATCCCATTCTCACCACGGCACCCCTCATCGAACAACAGGTCTACCAGATTCACGGACAAGGATATCAGCTACCGGTACCCCAGATCACCCAGCAAGCAGCCCCACCCCCAGTACAAGCGGCCATATTTCCCACTATCCGATTCCCACCCACCAACCCTACAGTGCCAGTATCAGTTGCGGCACCTGTAATCTCGAAAAATCCTAAACCCCGGCCCACAGAACTTATTGGACTGCCACCAACCATTTTCACTGGCGACAGGAACAAGAGCGACCTGTTCCTGAAGGAATTCAAACAGTGGAAAATGATCAACCGGAACACCCCAGAAATGAGCGTACCCTTCGACAGGGTGCTTATGGCGCTATCCCACATCCGCGGCAACCGAGTCGACGACTGGCACGAAGAGCAACTCACAAGACTGGAGAGTACCGCTCTGAGGCCAACCGACGAGCAGCTATGGGTCGACTTCGAGACGACCTTTAGGTCTGTGTTCACGGACTCAAATAAATGGCAAACGGCATACGAACAACTGAAGGAACACCGCATGCGCGGGACGGATGTAGACACTTACATTGCCCGATTCGAAACCCTGATAAAACAAGCTGGTTGGTCTTGCACCGATGCAGGAGCGATCGACCTTTTTAAGAACGGACTTATGCACAACCTAAAAGAGGCCATTCTCAACCGTGAGACATGGCCTGAAACCCTCGACGACTGGAAGCGAATGGCACAAGAAGAGCAAGTCAGAGAACTCAACAGACGGGTTCTCCTCGCCAAACGAAAAGCCCCAGAACCTCCAGCAACCCAAGCACCGGTACCCCGATACATGGAAACTAGGACCCCACAGAAGACGCCTTCTGTGCAGGTCAGTGTTACCGCGACAATCCCCATAATAGGAAGGAAGAAACCCAAGACGGCCCTTAAGAACAGAACCTGCTACCATTGCAGGGTCAAGGGACACGAACGCGCCTCATGCCCTAAGAAGAACCTACCCGTCACTCCCCCACAAAGAAGCCCACGACCACCGTCTCCCTCTCCGTCGGAACGAGAGGTTGAGAATATGGTTATGACACCTGGAACCCGGAGCACACCAGGTCAACAAAGCCAGACTTATGCACAAGTCTGCCGGACACAGATTACCACCACGGCACCCCCAGTCACGACACCCGTCTTACGAGCTGAACCTGCAAAGGTGGCTCGTCTCCTGAAGAAGATGACCCCTGACCAGAGAAAGGAGGTCATAGACCTCCTACCTGAAGAACAACGACCCATTAGAAAGATCACCATCGGATTTGTACGGCACCGCGGAATCAAATCAATCAACATGCCCTTCACATTTCACTCTGTGCGGGGGTATGTAGGAGAAGCAGCCCTCGTGGACAGCGGAGCAAGCAAAAACTTTATTGACTCCCGGACAGCCGAAAGATGGGGAATCAAGACCAAGGCTCTCCCCATACCGGTACAAGTAACCAACGTCGACGGAACAAACAACCGCACCGGGGCAGTCACCAGATACGTTGTGCTCCAAGTTACCCAAGGGAACAAGAGAGAGGAACTCCTCTTCCTCGTAGCCAACCTAGGAAGAGACCGCGTCATCTTCGGATTCACCTGGCTGAAGGCGTTCAACCCTCAAATTAACTGGACAAACATGACCTGGGACAATACCCCAATCACGGTAGAAACACGGGCACTCTCAAGAGCGAAATTCCTTGGCGTTGAAGATCATGCCAAATGACGGTTACGGGAAGCCGATGTTAGGTACGACAATAGGCGAAAAGCGTTAGCCTACGAGGCCCTCACGTCAAAGCCGGAACTCATGAAAACCGAGAAATGGAAAGAATACTTCCCGGGACCTGTCGATACCCTCCCCAACACCGCGAATTCCTTCAAGGAACTCGCCGAGTCCTACCCAGAAGAATACACGACGCCATGGCAGTATCAAAGGATCAACAGCATACGGGCATCCATCAGACATGACAGGCAGCAGACGGAGTGGAGGCGGAACAAAGCCGCTGAAACCCGTACCTCATCTCAGGAACTCCTGGAGCTAGACACATCAAACCACCCCGAACTCGTGGAGTTCAGAAAGGTCTTTCCTCAGTACCCCTCAGGCATCACGGCTATATCATCACCATGGAACTCTCCACCCCCGGCTACCCTAGAGGTCAAGACGCTTGACCTAGCACACTGTATAGAGGTGAACAAGACCTCTATGGCTACTCAGTGGGCAATCGACGCCCCCAAGGAGAAGACATCGGACGAACTACCCAGAGAATACGCGAAACACTACAAGGTGTTCTCGGAGGATGGGGCAAGACGCTTCCCCCCATCTCGTATTGACAACCACGAAATCAAGCTCAAACCTGGAGCTCCCACCACCATACCCGGCAAAACGTACCCTTTGAACCCCCTTGAAATGGAGGCAGCAAAGGAATGGATCAACGAGAACGAGCAACTTGGCTACATCGAACGAGGAGACTCGCCGTGGGCGACTCCCTTCTTCTTTGTCAAGAAATCGGACGGCAAGCTACAACCTGTACAAGACTACAGGAAAGTCAATGAGTGGACGATACCGGACACATACCCACTCCCCCGGATCGAAACTATACTGGAACAACTCAGCGGCAAGCAACTATTCACCACCCTGGACATTAGGTGGGGATACAATAACATACGGATCAAACCCGAAGATCGGTGGAAGGCGGCCTTCATCACCCCCTTCGGCCTTTACTTGCCCAACGTCATGCCCTTCGGACTCAGGAACGCCCCAGGCACCTTTCAGAGGTGCATGCATACTACCTTCCGCGACCTCCTGAACCAGTACCCAGACAACATTCACATCTACATGGACGACTTCCTCATTGCCACGCCGAACCGGACCCCCGCCGACCTTGCCCTGCACAGGACAATTGTGCACAAGGTTCTACAACGATTCAAGGACGAATCGTTTTTCCTCAAAGCGGCGAAATGCCACTTTGAGAAGCCCCGCGTCAACTACCTAGGGATCGTAGTTGAAAATGGCAAGATACACCTGGACCCCACAAAACAACGTGGCCTATTGGAATGGCCCACGGAACAGAGCTCAGTATCCGGCGTGCGGAGCACGCTCGGAGTTTTTGGTTATCACCACCCCTTTATCCCTGGCTTTGCGGAGGTGGCTCGGCCCCTCACAGACCTCCTCAAGAAGAATACCCCCTTCAAATGGGGCGATGAGGAGAGGAACGCCGTCAAGCGCTTGATTGCGCTTGTCGAGAAAGACATGGCCTTGAATAGGCCTGACCACGACCGGCCCTTCGAACTGGAGGTGGATGCCTCGCAGTTTGCGACGGGCGCGATACTCTTCCAACGGACCCCGGATGGACTCCCCCATCTGATCAGCTATTATTCGCATGCCCTAACACCCGCGGAGCGCAGGTATGACGTTCATGACCGCAAGTTGCTCGCCGTCATGCTTGGCCTCAGACGCTGGCGCCATATCCTGTTGGGTGCGAAGCACCCTGTCAAAGTTTACACGGACCACAAAAACCTCCAATACTATCGACACCCCCGCGACATCAACCGGCGTGTTGCACGCTACTTACCCGAGCTAGCGGAGTACAACATTGTACTCATCCACAAACCTGGCGTTACTATGAAGGCAGACCATCTATCTCGGCGACCAGACTTTAACCAAGGGCAGGGAGACAACAAGCAACAGATTGTTCTGCCCAGCCAGCTTTTTGCCAACGTCGCAGCCCTCTCCCTTTCCCCTCCTTCCATTTGGGAAGAGCGCCTTCTTGCGAGCCAACGAGCTCGGCCTATGGATATCGCTACCTGGACCACCCCCTACGGACTCTCGCGCGCTGCCTCCGGCCTATGGGCACGGCAAGGCAAGATCGTTGTTGTGGCAAACAACGCTTTGAGGAGGGAGGTGGTGGCTGAAAACCACAATCACATCACGGCAGGGCACCCCGGAATTTCAAAAACCCTTTACGCAGTCCAACAAACCTACTGGTGGCCGGACATGAAGCAGTTCATCACACAATACGTCAAGGGATGCCCCCAATGCCAAGAAACAAAAGCCAGTACTACGAAGCCCAAAGTCCCCATTTATCCGATAACTACGAAACCTAATGCGCAACCGTTCGAAACGATTGCCCTCGACTTGATAGTGGATCTCCCACTATCCCACGGATACGACTCGATCCTGACGATCACCGATCACGACTGCACAAAGGCAGCCGTTTTCCTCCCCTGTACCCAGAAGATCGACTCTGAAGGAGTCGCGGCACTCTATGCACAGCACGTCTTCCCTTACTTCGGTATTCCCCGAAGAGTCATTTCGGACCAAGACACCCGGTTCACCTCGAAGTTCACCACGGCACTCTGCAAGCGACTCTCTATCGATCAGAACCTGAGCACGGCATATCACCCCCAGACTGACGGACAGGCCGAGCGCACTAACCAGTGGCTCGAGCAGTACCTGCGGATCTACGGCAACTTCCAGCAGAATGACTGGGCCACCTGGTTACCCGTGGCTCAGTACGTCCATAACACCTGGCCCAGCAGCACCACTGGCTTCACCCCCTCGGACCTCCTCATCAGATTCACCCCACGCATCAGAGAAAACCCCCTGGAACAGACCAACATACCGGCGCTTGAAGATCGAGCCACCCACCTGAAGACATTACACGAGCAGGCGCAAGGCGCCATCAGAAAGGCTCAGCTTCTGTTGCAGAAGCACTCGGAACGAAAGAAAGGTCAACGGACCTTTAAGCCGTTCAAACTCGGCCAGCAAGTTTGGCTCGAAGGAACAAACCTCCCCCTGTCACACCCGATCAAGAAGTTGCGCCCCAAGCGATTCGGACCATTCCCGATCACCAAAGTCGTCTCGCCCTACGTATACAAACTGGACCTACCCCGGCAGTGGAAGATTCACAACGTCTTCCATGCATCGCTCTTAACCCCATACTCAGAAACGACAGAACACGGCAGAACCCGCACGGAACCACCCCCTGACCTTATCGATGACCACCCCGAATACGAAGTCGAGCAAGTTCTAGGCTCGCGCCGGAGATACAAGAAACTCCAGTATCTCCTCCAAGAGTGGTAGCTACCACTTTTATCACAATATCTATGGCAAATGCGCATTTGCGATGTGTATAATACCACAACCTTTAATGACAATATTGTAATTATATATAGGGACATTGTGATATGGTTGTAATGATATTGTCATAAAATTGTGAATGGTTGTAATAGGATTGTGAATGGTTGTAATACAATTGTAGATGATTGTAATAAAATTGTAAATGATTGTAATAAGATTGTGAATGGTTGTAATAAAATTGTAGATGATTGTAATTAAATTGTGATTGGTTGTAATAAAATTGTAAATAGTTGTAATAAGATTGTGATTGGTTGTAATTAAATTGTGATTGGTTGTAATTAAATTGTGATTGATTGTAATTAAATTGTGATTGGTTGTAATAAAATTGTAAATGGTTGTAATAAAATTGTAAATGATTGTAATAAAATTGTGGATGGTTGTAATAAAATTGTAGATGATTGTAATAATATTGTGAATGATTGTAATTAAATTGTGATTGGTTGTAATAAGATTGTGAATGGTTGTAATTAAATTGTGATTGGTTGTAATAAGATTGTGAATGGTTGTAATAAAATTGTAGATGATTGTAATAAAATTGTGAATGATTGTAATAAAATTGTAAATGGTTGTAATAAAATTGTGATGATTGTAATTAAATTGTGATTGGTTGTAATAAGATTGTGGATGGTTGTAATAAAATTGTGATTGGTTGTAATAAAATTGTAAATGGTTGTAATAAAATTGTAAATGATTGTAATAAGATTGTGAATGGTTGTAATAAAATTGTAGATGATTGTAATAATATTGTAAATGATTGTAATAAAATTGTGAATGATTGTAATAAAATTGTAAATGGTTGTAATAAAATTGTAAATGATTGTAATAAAATTGTGGATGGTTGTAATAAAATTGTAGATGATTGTAATAATATTGTGAATGATTGTAATTAAATTGTGATTGGTTGTAATAAGATTGTGAATGGTTGTAATAAAATTGTAGATGATTGTAATAAAATTGTGAATGATTGTAATAAAATTGTAAATGGTTGTAATAAAATTGTGATGATTGTAATTAAATTGTGATTGGTTGTAATAAGATTGTGGATGGTTGTAATAAAATTGTGATTGGTTGTAATAAAATTGTAAATGGTTGTAATAAAATTGTAAATGATTGTAATAAGATTGTGAATGGTTGTAATAAAATTGTAGATGATTGTAATAATATTGTAAATGATTGTAATAAAATTGTGAATGATTGTAATAAAATTGTAAATGGTTGTAATAAAATTGTAAATGATTGTAATAAAATTGTGGATGGTTGTAATAAAATTGTAGATGATTGTAATAATATTGTGAATGATTGTAATTAAATTGTGATTGGTTGTAATAAGATTGTGAATGGTTGTAATAAATTGTAGATGATTGTAATAATATTGTAAATGATTGTAATAAAATTGTGAATGATTGTAATAAAATTGTAAATGGTTGTAATAAAATTGTGGATGATTGTAATTAAATTGTGGATGGTTGTAATAAAATTGTAAATGGTTGTAATAAAATTGTAAGTGATTGTAATAAAATTTATACATGAATTCTAGCTGACTGTGCTGTGCAATAATGAAAACATTCTGGGCCAATTGTCTGTCATGGCTATTGGAAATAAGAAATTAGTCCTCTACTTCAAATAGATCAATGTCTATATTATCATCTCCTTCACTACATTCTCCCTTCTCATCCCCACCATCATCAATTTCTTCAGCACCCTCATCATCATCAACTTCATCATCACTGTCGGTAGAAGTCTCACCAGATATGTCAGCTGTAGTCACCACAGAAGAATAATGATAACATGCTTCCCAGTCAGAAGGAGCAGCACCATTATCTTTCAATGTGGGCAGCCAAGAAGTTACGCAGCTCTGAGCAAGGCGCTCACAGAGGTGTGCCTGCTTCTCTGCATATGCTGTGACACCATGAATGACATGACGGTCTCCATCAGTACGGCAGCAAGCCTGACTTCGCCACCATTGAGCCTTCCACTCATGGAATGCCACTACTCGACGCATTTCCTCCTGTATAAGTAAGACCTCCTCCTCCCAACGTTGTTTCCGCGCTTGAGCCTTTACCCACTCAACTTGGAGACTATCATCAAGAACTTGTTCAGAATCCCCCATATCAGGGGCTGAATGAATGCGAGGACCAGCCATATCCAAGAAGGCTCAAAAGAGCTGTTTCCTGGCCCATTATCATCCTTCCCAGGCCCACGAATATCGTCATCCTTGAGGTCCTTCAGACGGGATTGCCAGCTTCCATTTGGATCAAGAACAAGAAGAGCACTGCGTGCTGCACGGTAGCACCCAGCACTTCGTTGAGTACGGAGGTTGAATCGGTTATATAATGTTCGCATACGTGTGCAGGCCCTGTTTCCAGTGCCATCAACGTTGAGCCTTTTGAATTGCCATAGTCCCGAAATAATCCGACGTTGGCGTCGGATTTCTGCCAGAGCATCATCAGCTTGAGCAATACGAAGCCGACACTCCTTTTCTAGCACAGTAGTGATCTCAGATAACTGTCGAAGGTGTTGTGGAAGGGATGAGGGTAGGTATAGAGGCATAGATTCAGCAGGTTCTACAGGTAGTGCCTCAGCAGCATCCGGGAGAGCCAACTGCACAACAAGGGAAGCAACACATGGTGTATACGCAAGTTGTGCCTGACGCCACCGTAGAATTCGGTTGCGTAGTGACGTGCGCTTCTCTTCAAGATCTGCCGACTGCTTGCTTGTCTGTGTTCCTTTCATCTTCGAGACCTCAAGTTGAAGGTGACGTCTAAGGATTCAGGTCAGCCCCATTAAGATAAACAGATTATACAGGGCATACTGTTGTTCTTCGAGATCGAGAGCCATTGTGAGGAACATGGTCAGGGTGACCTTGTGAGGAGAGATACGCCCTCGAGCGCTTCAGCCGCATCTTCCTTGGCGAGGTCAAGTCGAACGTCTTGAAGTGTCGTGGCTAAAGGTGGATGTCAACGACGCTAGAGGGATATAAGGGGATGATACGACGCACACGAGGCCGGTTCCATGTACGGGTTAGGCTTCGACCTGTCATTCTTCCATGCCAAGACCGTCGCCTCCCATTTTTGTACCGTTTGCGGGGAAAATGTCGACGAGAACTGCTGGAATATCAAGCGATGCTTGTCTCGCATCGCATAAGCCTCTTTGAGCCGCTTAAGAAACAACGAGCCTAAAATTTCGCTTAGCAGACATTTGGTCCCGATAATGAAGACAACGCACGGAAACCAACGATCTTCCGGAAATTCCAACCACACCACTGGTCGTTAAGGGTCTCGTGGCGTGCTCCTGGACCCATTTCACGGACACTAGTCCCCAGTGCGTTCGTTTGGGCCCACGTGGTTTCCACCTCCTCCCCGCAGGTCCGGCCAACGCCGTCCATATAGCTGAGACAAAAAGACTTGCAGTTCTCGCCATGCCCATTGATGTGCCAACTTGGGATTCCAACCTCGACGATGGTGGCTGGGTCAAGCTTCAGGTCATCTGCCAGCTCCTCCATGCGACGCTCGAAGTTTTTGCACCACTGACAACCGACATCATACGTTATGACAACCCGCGGGAGCTTCACACCTGCCAGTGCAGAGAGAATGATGTAATCCATGTTGCAGTACCTGATGTTGCCCCGTTTCGCCCCGTTGAGCCAATGCGTTGAGCAGTAAAGGAAATGGAACTGAACATACCGTTCACCCTTCTGTAGATCACCCGCTCCATTCTTTCGAATCAGGCAGTGCCTAGGGCAAATACAAAGACCTACGCCCGTTACACTATATCCAGGCGTGCACCTAACCACAGCTCGAACAAGCGCATCGTGTTCGGATTGACAAGTGTTGATCTAGTTTCTCACGATGAATCATCAAAGAGTCATGTTCAACAAACACAAACAAACACAAACCTCGGGTTGATCCACATATTGCGCGATGTGTTCCTGGTAACGACCTTCTTCGACGAACGATGCCCACCCTGGTGCCAGCTCTGGGTCATGGATACCGCGGTCCTTGCCCTTTAGCTTAAAGTTCGCGTCGACAGCGAGGAATAGAGTATATAGGAATCTATAGAGTAAATTTTGAGTGCCAACTCACAACGGAAAGATGTCCGAGTCAAACGTACAATAGTGCTCCAGCTAACTCCCATCCTTCCGGCAGATTTCGACCAGGATGAGGACAAGCAGGACATTCGACGGCCAATTCTCCTTGGGCAGTAGCACCGGCACCTGCTGGATCTTGCCCGCGACCTGCGCGCTTCAGCATCAGAAGGTTTCGCCAAATGCGAAACACGCGGTGGAACTCTGGATATCGGTACTGTAACGAGCTATTTAGCACACTGTTACTTTGAGGCTTAGCAAAAAGCTTACAACTGTCTTGTTAAGCTCAAGATTGTCGGTCTTGTGAAGGACCGTATGGTAGAAGTCGTACAAGGGTGTTTTCCCTTGTAAAGTGAGCTCGTGGAATGTGTCGAGGCAGTCGAAAGTGAAAGCTGTCTTCGGCCGATTAAACGTGGCAGGGAACCAGCGGGCACGTAAAAGCTGGGTGCGTTGATGGATGAACCCGTTCGTCCGACAGTCGCAAAAATCCACAGAGATGTAATGGACTCCATATGTGTCGAAGATGCAGAAGTTTTCAGGGCCAGCAGACGGAAGCGGACATGGAGCACCGCCGTGCCCAAGTTGGACACGAAGACCTAGACTTTGAAGGGTAACCGCAGCAAAAAATCGGCCATTCCAAATCTACGATAAACCTTTGAACGTGGCGGATTAAAATGAAAGGAACTGAAGACGCACCTCGACATGATGAAGAGGATGGTCCCGATGAGCATTCACCAAGCAATCGCGGCAGCGCAAGAGACTCCCACTGAAGCAGTCCTTGCACTTATACACACCACAGACCTTCTTGCAGGATATACAATATTCTTGGTCCAAAGAGTCACTGAGACCGTCGTGCCGCAACAACTCATCCAGGCAGCTTTGTCGAAAGATAAGCCATTCCTGTAGTTTGTCTGGTTGTTCTTAGCGTTAGATCAGATCTATCAGAGCGAGAACACATACTGAAGTCGTATTCTGCCGTTTTCTCTTTGGTTTCGGTGGTTTCGATGGAACAACTGTCTGGCCTGGTTGTCATTCAGTTGCCAGTATGCGGGTGGGTCTGGAACGGCTTCGTCTGGTAGCTCCTCGTTGATAGAAAGGCTGGATAGGGGATCAGGATCAGGTAGCAAGCTCCGACTCTCGGTCAGGTAGCCCCGTCGACCATGAGCATTTGTTCGGATGGTGGTAAGTCGTGAACTGCGGTTTACGGCTGTACCAGAAGATTCCCGCGCTACACGAAAGGCTGGAGTGGAGGTGCGTCTTTGTTTATTCGCAGACTGGGCAGCTGGTGGAATGGGGTCAGAGTTGTCGTTGACGCTCCTCTTCTTGCTCATTGAGTGATCAAGGACTCGGAATTGAGTGAGCAAGGAATTTAGTGAGCAAGGAACAAGTTAGTCGATAACAACTTAATAGCCGCGGCAAAGCCAGAACAAAGCCACTTGATCAAATCATGCATTTCCGATGAGATGTACTGAATATGTATTTCAAGGATCCCATGGCCCCAATTTAGGTCTATCCATGCAATCTTTGAATGAATAAAATTTATTCTCATACCTATATGTTCTTTTCGGAACCTGAGTGTGGCCAGTAGTAACCACGACGCTTTCTTTAAGTCAAACGTCGGCAGGTCCAAGTTTGTAGTATGTGTACTGGCATGTCCGACGCTTCGAGGATTTTCACGGTGTGGCACACACTCAGTCTACTTCCTTATCCTTCTTGCCAGAGATCAGAAATAAATTGTATATTTGATTCTTTGCCTGCATCCTTAATCACTGACCGCTTGAGAACATAAACCAGACCTTGGCCTCGGTCACCGCTACTTTTCAGAGATCGCCAAGATCAACCGATCGCAACACACCTACGCCATATGAGAGACTTCGGAATGCTACCGAGAATGGTCGCAGTTGCATCGGAAAGGCGTGCTGTATTGACGGCCTTCACACTGTCTTCCTGCAAGGCAAACTAGTAATCAGTGTCTGGTGACGTCGTGACACTTAAGTCCAACGCTTTTGATTCCTTCGCGATCATAAGTGAATTCGGATGAGGCATAAGAGTATATTCCTGGCATAGGGTATTCCAACAACATAACTATCACTACGAAACTACTCCACAGCATCTTCAACTGGCCCGAAGATATTCTCGTCTCCACGATTCCTGACAATCCTGACAAGACCATTTACTTTAAGATCCTGATATACACCGAGGGCCTCATCGTACGTGGCGTAAGACTTCTGACAGTTGCGCTAACTCCAGAGGTCAGGCTTTGAACATAGGGCCTATTCGGAACAGATAAGTCATAGTAGGATAAGAATATAAGGTACAACCAGCTGTCAAATACTCCAGTACGTTTGCCAGCAGAAACGACATAGTATTTTTTGCGCTTTCCAGGAGTTGTAAACGGCGAAGTCGTGTGGGCGGGTTTTCTCGGGGGGGACGCAACAACAAGCGAAGCCATTGCCCTACAGATCAATGGTTGGTCACTATCATCCTGGAACGGTTCCGTGGTAAGTAGATTTCGAACAGCTAAATAACCAAGCTTACCATGAACGCCGTAGCTTCGGAGGTTAAGAGGTGGATCTTTGGTAAGAGGTTCGCCTTTGGTGAATCCGGCGCTGGTGAAACAGGAGGGGAGACTTCATCGACATCCGAGTCGTCGCTCACGGTGTGAACGGGAATTGGAGCGACAGTGGGTTTAATGGCCGCAACAGCAGCGGCAACCCGGGGAGAGGCGGGATGGAGCCCTGGAAGAACTCCCTTGGAGTCGTTGCTTACATCGGCGGTTGTGTCCGCTACAGGTGGCGCTGATCAGATTTGTTAGAATGTAAGAAGGAGAACTTTACCGTTTGGGGTCTCAAGGTCGTTACTGGCCTCTTCCTTTGCGCGTTGTTCCCCTTGTCGAAAATGAGCCAGCTGTTGACGGTCTTAATTACGAGACTCACGTTTAAGGAGAAACCGTTGCTGCTTCTTGAGTGTATTTTGCCAAGGAGAAATATCGATTTCGTTCTGGGGGGAATCATGGCAGGTGGAGATGGCGGAGGATGGGAATTGAAAAAAAAACGGCTGCCCTGATGGTGTGACTGACAACGGGATAAATAGTCGAATTTCCCCTGAATTGTGAATTTATATGGATTTATTATGCGAAAGGTCGGACTTACTGTACTAGTGCTCGATTGTTTATGCGAAAGGTCGGACTTGCTAGTGCTCGATTTTTATGCGAAGGGTCGGACTTGCTAGTGCCACGTTGAACCAGAACTTGCCGAAGCACCTCATGGGCAAAAGGCAATGGACTACACCGGAGCAGCGAACTTGGCTCGAGGCGCTCGTCCCTGCGTTCGTCCAGGCTCAACAAGAGAAGGCGACCAGATCTTTTTTTGACGACACTTACAACAGATGGTACGAAAAATGGCCGACCGCAGCCCCAAGCGACGAGGAAATTAAAGCTGAAGGGAGCGCAGAGAAGGCACTCGCGTCCAAGCGTAAGGCCACTGATAGTGTAAGCGTTTGTGCAGTGGATTCGCAACGGTGTAAAATTTACCTTCGTGTTCCAGCGCATAAAATTCTGGTTTCATAACCATACCAGAGGTTCTTCATCAGGTGCCGGAACCAGAGGTGTGCTGAAATTATGCGCGCCGTCGAAAGTCATGCAACCCTGGCAAGCATACCTGAACAAATTTCAAAATACGAAGCTGAAGGAGAAAATCGACAAGGCCTGGCAGCAGTACTTGAGCGAGGTCCCAGAAGGCCAGAAACCAGAAAAGACGCTCTTCGAGATTAGGAATAAACTGGCTCAACAGCTGTACGAAGCTGAAACAGCCGAGGTCAAACGGGAGGTTGAGGAGCATCGTAAAAGTATGAGGGTCAACAAGGAAGCGTCTGACCTCGCCGAAAGGAACAGGTCCTTCCAAAGGTACGATCTCCATTAGACTCGGAGTTGTTAGAGTGCACCAAACTTACATATTCTTTGGCGAAAAGTTCAATCGATAAGCTTCCTCGCACACTTCAGGTCGCTACGGAATCCATTGCTAAACAGACGGGATGGAATGTCTTGGTAATCGTGGGTGGACCGAACCCGCGTCTGGGAGGGAAAATTACGACGCTCGCGTAAGTCGATCATCAGCATCGAGTGTTCGATATCGGACTTACCTTCTTCCAGTCTTCATCAAGGTACGACGACGGATGGAAAGACATTTGAAGGCTTCTTGGGAACGACCGCTTCGAGAAGAAGGTTATGTCGAAGTTTGATGACTTTTTGCACGAATCCTTCGGTGAGTGGATGTTGGCGTTTGGAGTGCGATGTGTGGTGACGTGACGCCCATGTTTAGATCAGGGGGAATGTACCGCTCGAGCCCTCAATATAGGGTCAAAGGAGAACACTCCCGTGCTCGAATCCATCACGCTCTCCGATTCCGATTCCGACGATGACGATGGCGATGACGATGACGATTACGAACGCTCTAAGACTCGGAAGAACGCGAAATCCCGGTCCAGCTCAGGAACAACCTCCATGCGTCTCCGCGAATTCGAACAGGAGAAGGCGAAGAGGATTGCAAGGAACAAGAAGCTCCTACTAGAAATGATTGGTCCAGTTGAAGGGATCCAGGATGTCGACCAGGACCCAAGGGAATGTGGGCGAGATCCGGAGTTGGCGTCTCTCGGCGATGTGTAGGTTGTTTGCACTTATGTATGTGGTAACGTGCTCACCCGTCTATAAGCCGCGCTGAGACTGGGTCGGCACCGAGAGACCAAACTGATGACGGTATCGGCGTGGCGGGCACTGGAGAATCTACCGCAGGTCTCGGGCTAGAGGATGGTTTGTCCCCTCCTTCACTCACGATCCAACGAGCTGCTGACACCGAGACAAAGCAACGGCGGCTTCACCATCCGAGTCCGCCAACCACACCTGCTGTGAGAATCTTACCACCGCAGAGATCCTTCCGACAGCTGTTGATGACTTGGAGACTCAATCGACTGTGGATGGACTTGGGATTGGTGCCGTTCTGGAAGATGGGCAGGCTCAGGCTCATGGTCAGTGTCCATACTACGACGTATCCCCATGAGACTTCTTGAGTTTTGTGTTTTACAGTTTTAGCATCTTCCCAAGGCATCACTGCTCCTTCAGCTGGTGACTGCAGCCGTTCTGCTTCACCATTTATAACCCTTGACCCACCTGCGGATTCGTTCTATGCAAACCAATGGTTTGCACCCTGGCTTGCCCATTTTCGACAGGTGTCAACTGATGCTTCTTGGCAAGCTTTGGTGACAGAATGGGCACAGTATGAAGCCTTGAACCCACCAGATGGGGTAAGCTTCCTTCATTCCTGTTTGTTATTTTGCCTCATGCCCCATTGCAGAGGTTACCCACTGCATCACGTCCAGAAGAAGTCCATTGGTGGATCAAGCGCAAAAGGGTTGTGAGCCTCCTTCCATCCATTGAGAAACCATCTGAATTTGGAGCAATGTGGATGCTATGGTGGGTGAAGATGCAGCCAACTTGGCGTGGGGGTGAGTCTTTAGTCAAGACCTTGCCAACTGAAGCAAACTGGGAGCCAATCTTGCGTGGTGGTTCAAATGGCCTCTCCATGGTTGTTATGGCTCTCTCGTGGTGGGTCCATGCCATGGGGTTAAATGGCCAGCAGGATTTGGAGCTCTTGGTGGCCATCAATGATGTGAAGTGGGCACTGTCAGAACTTGTAGTGATGTTGTCAACTGCAAGCACAAATACCCGGAAGAAGCACTCTCGAGAGGAAACCATGCAGGAAGAACTGGTTTCAAAGAGGTGTGTAAGATTTTCACTCTATTCTATTGTGATATATGATTGAGAGATGGCAGAGCTAGAATGGCAGTCTGATAAGACTTTCTTCATAAAGAGTGTTTCTTTTGATTATATAATAGTAAATATGACTGCAGGCTGGTGGGAAAAGGTTAGAACCAATATGAAATTACAATTTTATTACAACCATTCAAAAATTTATTACAATCACCCAGAATCCATTTACAATTTTATTACAACCAATTACAATTTTATTACAATTATATTACAATCATTCACAATCATATCACAATCATTCACAATTATATCACAATCATTTACAATCATATCACAATTATTCACAATTTTATTACAATCATATTACAACCATTCACAATCATATCACAATCATTCACAATTTTATTACAATTATATTACAATCATTCACAATCATATCACAATCATTTACAATTTTATTACAATTATATTACAATCATTCACAATCATATTACGACCATTCACAATCATATCACAATCATTCACAATTTTATTACAATTATATTACAATCATTCACAATCATATCACAATCATTCACAATTTTATTACAATTATATTACAATCATTTACAATCATATCACAATTATTCACAATTTTATTACAATCATATCACAATCATTCACAATTATATCACAATCATTCACAATTTTATTACAATTATATTACAATCATTCACAATCATATTACGACCATTCACAATCATATCACAATCATTTACAATCATATCACAATTATTCACAATTTTATTACAATCATATCACAATCATTCACAATTATATCACAATCATTCACAATTTTTACAATTATATTACAATCATTCACAATCATATTACGACCATTCACAATTATATCACAATCATTCACAATTTTATTACAATTATATTACAATCATTTACAATCATATCACAATCATTCACAATTTTATTACAATCATATTACAATCATTCACAATCATATTACAATCATTTACAATCATATCACAATTATTCACAATTTTATTACAATCATATTACAATCATTCACAATCATATTACAATCATTCACAATCATTCACAATTTTATTACAACCATTCACAAATTTATTACAATCATTTACAATCTTATTACAACCAATCACAATTTAATTACAATCATCTACAATTTTATTACAACCATTCACAATCTTATTACAACCATTTACAATTTTATTACAATCATCTACAATTGTACAACCATTCACAACCCTATTACAACCATTCACAATTTTATGACAATATCATTACAACCATATCACAATGTCCCTATATATAATTACAATATTGTCATTAAAGGTTGTGGTATTATACACATCGCAAATGCGCATTTGCCATAGGTATTGTGATAAAAGTGGTAGCTACCAGTGCCCTTCCCAATTTTGGCTCTGATGCTCCTGAGCATCTGGATGGGGTCCTCGTCGTCACCAACTTGTGTGGTTTCATCATCCTCCTTTTTGCTGGTTCTAGCCCTGGGCTGCTGTGGCGGTTTGGGATCGTTTTGCCTCTTCTTTTTAGGGCAATCCCTGGAGAGATGTCCTTGCTCTTTGCAGAAGAAACACCGTCCCTCCTTTCTCAATCTTTGTTTTTCATCCGCTTTAGCTGAGTCGGTTCTGGTGACATCGATGTCCATGGCCCAGGGATCTTTCTGAGGGGGGTTTCCTTCTTCTTGGCCATGAGCTGGCTGGCCCACCGAGGGACGTCCTTTCTGAAGCTAATTTCATGCTTCAATTGTTGGTACGCGTCGTGGTGCTGGGTGGCCAGCTCCTGCCAGCCTCTCAGGGTGTTTGGGTTGGCCCCTACTTGTTTGAGCATGCTGGTGAGGAGCCCTAGGTCTAGTCCCCTCTTGTACATTCTGATGGTGCCGTTGCTGTCAGCGTCCCACCCCGCCTTCTTTCTGAGACGATTGAATTCGGCTGTATACTGGGCCAAGTTTCCTTTCTTCATCTCCAAGTGTTCTAGCCTTGTGATCGCATCGTCTTCCTCGTTGGTGTCTTTGAAGGCATCGTCTAGGGCATCCTCAAAGTTGGTCCACAGGATTTCTGCATTCTCTCCATGCTGGACTACTTCCTGCTCGATGGTGTCCAGGTAATCTTGTACCCATGCTGACACCAGCGGTCCTTTGACCATCCCTAGCATTGTCATGACGCGATTGTAGAGAACCAGCATGTCATCGTGGTTTCGGTTGATGGCTTTGTACATGCGCCACTCGGTTTTGAAGACGTCATAAAGGCCCTTCTCTCCTTTGAATGGCGTGGGTGGTATCCCCTTTAGCCCATTCCTGGGAGGAGCAACTGGTTGAGCCCGGCGGCTGCCGCTGCGGCGCCTCCGCCCCACCGCCTCCGCCTCCACCGCCTCCGCCTCCACCGCCACCGCCACCACCACCACCGCCACCACTCTGGCTTGGCCCTGCCATTGTCGTGACTTGGGTCGGCTGTGTCAAGGTTGCCGAGCGGGTGAACATGGGGGTTGGCGCAGCGATGCTAAGGGCACTCATGGCATGGTCTATGGGGGTGACTGGCGTGATCATTCTTGGTTCTTCGTTTTCTTGTGTAGGCGGGGGTTCTCTGTTTTGGCCGTCATCGGAGGAGGAGTTTGCTCCGCCGAGTCCTGTTGGGGGGACGTTGCTCCATCTCCGTCCTCACTCTCGTCTTCACTGGCTTCTGATGGTTGCAAGGAGGAGGGGAGAGCTAATTCATTGAGGATATAGTCGTATTTGGTGAACTTCATGGTGGGATCGGTCCAGTACTCGCTGTTTGACCAATAGATGTTATACCACCGGTTATTGATGAATTCGCAAGGGGATCTGTACTTGGTTCTTGATCCTTCCTCTACGTGATAGGAGTGATAGGTCGTCGGTTTCTGATATAATTGGTGCGTTTGTCTCCTTTCTTCCAAAAATCTGATGCTTCCTTTCTGTTCGATGGTTAGGTCGTCGTCCTCTCTGGGAATGACCCTTGTTCCTAGGTCGTCTTCGTTTGTATCCCAGACAACGATTAAAGATCCGTCGTTATTCCTGTCCAGCCTTGCGTATGGAAGGCGATGTGATCCCCCGGTAGGTAGAGGATTAACGTGTTTCCTTGTTCAGATTGGAACAACTCTGTTCCTGCACCCAAGATTGTTTCCAGGTGTCCAATGGTGCGTATACAGGAGACGCTGACTTCTTTCCAGCACCTTTGCTCCGATCTTCGTTTGGCGTTATACTGTTTCTGTATCGCCTCGTTCTTGTTCAAGTGTGCGTCAATCAACAATTCTTTGATCCGCAGGTAGATTGGTTGTCGTAGATAGTCCCCAGTGGACATCTACTAGGGAAGAGCTTCGGCTTTTGTTACGGCTCGACTAGGGCCGGGTCCCAACTAGGGTTCTGGTTTGTTCTGGTCTCTCCTAAGACCTGGGCTCAGGGACACTCCAAGTGTCGACACGCTGAGTCCTGTGGTGTTGTAGCACAACCACCAAGCTTCAATGACCCTACTAGGGTGTATAGGAGGGTAAGAGAAGAGAGGGAAGAGGAGAGGAGGAGTTCTGTCTTTCTGGAGAGGGAAACAAGTCGATTTGAGTCAAAGCCGAAGCTGGGGTACAAGCTACCAGCTGAGGCCTACTTATACAATGTACGCTAATTGTTCTACCAAACTAGGGTGGACAATAAACAGGGAGTCAAGACAATAGAACGCGAGAACAATAGAGGCTCGGAACAATAACACTGGACTAACTGGGATAGACACATAGCACAATCAGAACAATAGAACAGTCAGCACAATAGAGACAATGTGGACAGGACGTCATCAGGGTGAGTAAGCGGTTTAGGGAGGCATAGGGTCCAACGTGTCCTGCATTCTGTAACACCTTGAATACCAGCGTCATGCCTTCATCTTTGACGAAGAAGCAGCAAAACGCTTCCCTCCTAGCCGAGGAAAATTTGACATGGAGATAAAGTTAAAACCAGACGCACCTGACATCATTAACTGCAAAGTTTCCGCTAACTGAAGAAGGGAAAGGAAATTACAAAGAAATTCCTCAAAGAACATCAGGAGAAAGGCTATATCGAGCAAACGGACTCCCCTTGGTCTTCGCCCTGGTTCCTCATCCCTAAAGCAGACGGAAGTTCTAGACCAGTTCAAGATTATCGACGCGTCAATGAACATACCATCCCTGACGTTATCCTCTCCCCCGCATCGAAAATCTTCTAGAACAACTCCATGGCATGCGATATTTCACCACCCTTGACATCCGATGGGGATACCACAATATCCGCATCAAAGACGAAGACCAATGGAAAGCCGCCTTTAAAACTCCCTATGGTCTTTTTAAGCCTAAAGTAATGTTCTTTGGACTACGGAATTCTCCAGCAGTCTTCCAAAGATTCATGGATGCCGCTTTTGCCGACCTTGTCAACAAATATCCAGGGCGTATCCTAATCTATATGGATGACGTCCTTATTGTTCCGACAACTTAGAAGAACTTCGGGAAATCACTCACACAGTTCTCACACGCGCCGTGAACTCTCCCTATTCTTCAAAGCGTCAAAATGCCACTTTGAAAAAGAACAAGTCAAATACCTTGGTATTGAAGTCCGCGATGGGAAGATAACAATTGACCCAACAAAGAGAAATGGTCTTGCTAATTGGCCTACGTCCTTACAAAAGTCGAAGACGTCAGAAGTACCCTTGGCGTCCTCGGTTTTCAACGACCCTTCATCCGCGGCTTTGCCGACATCGCACGACCCATTACTGCACTTCTAAAGAAGGGGGTGAAGTTCGACTGGACCGATGAGTGCAGTAATGCCCTAAAAATTTTACTCCAACGCGTACAAGAAGACCCAGTCCTATACCGACCTGACTACTCAAAACCCTTTGAACTCGAAGTAGATGCCTCCCAATATGCCACTGGGCAGTCCTACTTCAAAGAGACAAAGATAACAAACCAAGAGCAGTCGGTTATGACTCACACACCTTCAACGCTGCAGAAAGAAATTACCCAGTCTATGACCGCGAACTCTAGCAGTCGTCAGAGGACTCCTTCGATGGGAACACGTGTTATTATCTCACCATTCCCAATCAAAGTATACACTGACCACAACAATCTCCGATTTTATCGATCACCACGAAATTGCACGAAGAGTGGCACGCTACCTGAGCAAGTTAGCAGAGTTTAACTTTGAACTCATCCACAAACCTGGCGCTACAAATCGTGCCGACGCCCTGTCACGACACCCCATTCCCAAAGGCGATGATGACAATGAAGACGTCGTGGTGTTACCTGACAAGCTCTTTGTTCAAGCAATGGAACTTCACTCCATTGAAGAGCGTGTTTGGAGCACAAAAAGAAAATGACGACCTCATGAAACAATGGGCTGAAGAACATCAGCTAGAGCAAGATCACAAGGACAGTGGTGGAAAGCGGACGCTCCAGTAGTCCCTGAGAACGACCAACTGAAGAAAGATATACTCTGGCGTTATCATGACCATCAGCTCGCTGGCCATCCAGGCATCGCCAACACCATGATAGAAGTCTTCCATAACTTCTGGTGGCCTGGACTCAAGCAGTATGTCACCAATACGTCAAGGGATGCGCCACATGCCAGTCAACGAAACCCCTTACCCATCGCCCAAAACCCCCATCGCTCCCATCGAACCACGAGAACAGGAAGCATCCAATGTTCCTTTCCAAGTCGTGGCGATGGACCTTATCACGGATCTTCCCGAGTCACATGGATATGATTCCATCCTCACATTGTTGATCACGATTGCACTAAAGCTGCCGTCTTCTTACCGTGTACAAAAAAGATCACCACGGAAGAAGTTATCGACCTATACATCTCCAATGTTTTTCCGAACTACGGCATTCCCCGAAGAATCATCTCTGATAGAGATCCCCGCTTCACATCACACCTAGCCACGGGGCTCTGCCAGAAACTCAAGATATCGCAAAATATCAGTACTGCCTATCACCCTCAAACGGACGGTCAATCGAAAGAAGCAACCAACGAGTAGAACAATATCTCCGCATCTACAATGATTACATGAATGACTGGTCCACACTTCTGCCCATGGCCCAGTTCGTCATAACTCATGGCCAAACGCCACAACCGGATTTACTCCGTACGAACTTCATCGGATATACCCCTCTTGTCGCAACCTCTCGGATCACAAGCCATCTACCCTATGTCAACAAAAGATCCGAAGAACTCAAAAACATCCGAGAAAAAGCCCGATCAGCAATGAAACACGCACAGACCCTCCTTCACAAACGCACAGAACACAAAAGGGTCAACGCCACTACCGAAAATATGCCGTAGGAGAAAAGTCTGGCTTGAAGGTACCAATCTCAAAATGACGCACCTTAGCAGCAAGCTAGCCCCAAAACGCTACGGACCTTTTACAATCACCAAAGTCATATCACCGGTAGTTGTACGCCTCAAACTCCCAGATCGATGGCAGATTCATGATGTGTTTCACACATCACTGATCGCTCCCTATACGGAAACACCCGAACATGGTCCGAACTTCGAACAGCCTCCACCGGAACTTGTAGACGGAGAAGAGGAGTACGAAGTAGAAGCTGTTCTAGGGTCCAGACGTATCGGACCAAAGAACAAGACCAAACTCCAATATCTCCTAAAGTGGAAAGGCTATTCCGCCGCACACAACACATGGGAACCAGCTGAGAATGTTGACGCTCCAGAACTACTCACAGCCTTTTACAAAGCTCAACCAAAAGCTATAAGAACCCTCTTGCTTCAGCAAGAAACGACATCACCAACTTTCATCCCCACCACTACAACTACCACCACCACACACCTTTACCAAACTCCCTCACAATTCGCTATATGCAACATGTCCCAGCCCAATATGACCTACCCGCACCACGTCCCATCCGCCCGTCCACCCATCGTCCCTCTCTACCAATCATCGTTCGGCCTCTCCACCGTTTATCCCAGTGACTATACACGGCGTCAGAGAAACCGATCTCCCGACCCCCGTTCTCCCCTTATACCCGCGAATTACCCCGTCGACGCCCTTAGAGAATCGCTCTTCCAGGCCTGCGAATTCGCAGCATGGGCCATACAGCAACCCAAACCGACGAGTTCGCTTTGGGACTACCTCACACCTACTCCGACCACCCGCGGACCCCACTCCCCGTCCTCGCATCGCCAACGTGGCACGAGGACCTCCCCGATTTTGGTGGACTCCCGCGGAGCGACGCCGCCCCCTCCCCGCCAAACAACCAACTACCCTCCTTACCAAGCTCACCGGCCTCTAACGTCCGCGACTCGCCCGCCTCATCTGTCTCCCCTATCCAGGACGACGAACTCGGATGGGCATTTGATAATGACGGCAACATTGACGACGACGAGTGGCCAAGGAGTCAATTCATGACAGCACGCATCCCTTCACTGCAAGACTTGCATGGAACGGGTCGTCAATAGTAGCAGTGGAACCGCCGCTGATAGTGCCGCAGCCAGGATCACGCACACGCCCTATTGTGGTCGATGCAAGCGACGAAACCCCGGGCACCTCTACGTCGAGTGCCCCCTCCACCACTGGTGTGAGTGGTGTGCTGACTACGGCCATCCAGGCCCTTCGTGTCATGA
>WTXI01000180.1:0-75083 GCA_022376515.1 Lactifluus volemus
CTCCTTTACTGCATATCTCGCGTGCACCTTCAGGCTGTATATTTCGTTACAACAGTCGTAGCATTTAAAGCTTTTATGGTATCTTAGGGTTATTTGCGTAGGAATGCAAAGAAATTTCTCTAGTTCCACAAATTACAATATCGTTGAATCTCGATTCTAGGTAAAGGTCTCGCATGTACCTGGATTAGGTCAAGCATAGCCAGTTGCACCTCGCATCTTACTGACCATAGCACTACCAAATTTTCGATAGCTCAGACAATATGGCCGTTATTCGGTGTCATGAAACACGGAGACCATGGTGACCATTGTGGCGATCTCAGATCTATTTACGTACGGGAACAGTAACAAGCCGTATCCACGTGATCTTTCGACAATAGGTGCCCTTCCTCTCTGTGCTCTCCTTCGGTTAATAACGATCAGCTGGGTGCGACGCTGGCTTTCCGCCGGGTCGCACAATCTGCCCACCACTTCATGCTACGTGATTAAATGACACTGTGCGTCAATGATCAACCTCCTTCAAAGGTAATGGGCACGCACCATCGCTGGCAGTCCTTTGCCGCGTCTAGAGTAAGACAATATTCTTCGAATCCCCCTTCTCTCGCGTTGTTTAATTCTAGACCTGTCTCATCTAATCTTCCAGATGATGCAAATTTCGAGGTAGTAGTCCAGATGTTCTGGCCTCCACCTCATTTCCTCGCGTGCCAACATCCGAGGAGCTGGCTGCGCACCTGGCACTGCCATCCGCTGGCACGGTCTGGTCATACCGACTTATCGAGGAGTAGCTCGTATGTGTGCTGTATGCCATTCTTTCATGCTTGACCAGTAGTGCCGCTCAAAATAAGTAGTAAGGTACAAGACTGAAACATCGCTTTTTTTATTTATCACAGTAACGAGTCATTCCGAGCGATCACGCTTGCTTTGAACGAGGAATCAATCGAATCGAAAAGAATAAATGAGGGCGAAACAGAATGAACGAAGGCCCGGGCCTCCCGGGCCGAGTTTCAGACATTTGGAGCGGCACGGTCACTGCGCTGTTCTCCCCTTCGACGTATGCTCAGTTGTCCTCCTGGCATCTTCGCCATTGTTATCCCGGCTGAAGGTCGTAATGGTAGTAATGGTAGACTGGAAGCGGTGTCCGGGGAATGTAGTAATTGGCTAGTAAGTGGTATAGTCATATATACTATGTACTAGGTAACTTACTACCGCCAGTCCGAGTCAGGCTGCCAGTTTTCCAAGACTCCAAGTACGCCTCGAGTACGGATACTTCTGCGATCACGCAGTCCCTTGTTTCAGAGATGATAATACATATCTAAGGTCCAGTAGTACCACAATTCTCATTTTTAACGTGACGATTTGAATGTCTAGTTATCGATAACACCCAAAGCTGAATCAACGACTCCGAGTCAGATGTCTCACTTTGTGATGCTCAAAGCGAGCAGACGATAAGATGGGAGCTACTGTGGTTGGGCCAGGACCATGACACAGGAGAACTGAGTCTACGTCAAGTCAAAAATGGGTCATGCCAGCTAGATCAATGGGATTTAAGAGGCCGTGACAGCCTTAAAGCACCTCACTAGTGGCTTCAGTCCTTGACTACATCCTCATTCACATTTTCAACTCCTTCAAGTTAACATGCCTGGTTTCTCGTCTACAGCTTTTCTTACTCATCTTCCCCTCTTTAAGAGGCTTGGCCGACGTACACCAACTCGTGGAACAAAAGACTCCAGACTACATTCACCTATCTCTATCCTCAATGATGACGTCCTCCTCAACATATTCCATCTCTATCGACTCGATCGCCTCAGGGTTGTTGAAAATCAAGATGAACGTGGCCGTGACGAGCATGATGAAGAACCGAGTAACCACCTCGGGGTTTGGAGACGCCAAGATTGGTGGTACAAACTGACTCACGTTTCCCGGCGCTGGCGGTGCATCATTCTTTCATCGCCATGCACATTGGATCTCCACCTTATCTGTACCGCACGGGTACCTGTGGCAGAAATGCTGAGACATTCACCGCCGCTGCCTCTCATCCTCTTTTACAAGGGCGAGGTGACCACAGAGGCCCGGGATGAGATACTAACTGCGTTCTCGCACCGTGATCGTGTGCGTCGTATTATGCTTTGGATTTCACCCCGGAATTTGGAGAAGCTTATCCCCGCTATGGACGCGGAATTTCCAATCCTCGAGCGCCTGACAATCGTGTCTAACCCAGAACTGGAAGGCTTGATGCTTCCCAGGAAATTTCAAGCACCCAAGTTGCGCCAGATCATCTTGGACGGCGTTCGCGTTGCGCTTCCAAAGCGATATCCCTTATTCACATCTACTGGGGGCCTTGTGTATCTCATGCTTCGAGGGACCTCTCGACCCGCCTACCTTCCTCCAAATGTCGTTCATACACAACTTTCATTCATGCCCCGGCTACGGACGCTGTGCATCAAATTCGATCCCAACTGCCATCATCACAATGTGGTGGATTCCCCTCGTATCATGACCCCCGTGACGCTTCCTAACCTTCGCGTCTTTGCATTCAAAGGCGGAAGTGCTTACCTGGAAAGTCTTCTTTCTGGCGTCAGCGCCCCTGTCCTCACCAGCGTCGAGGTCACTTTTTTGCATCAACTCGACTTTCCCATTCCACACCTCTTTCAGTTCATCCAGTCAACAAAGTTCCTCAGATTCAGGGAATTTAGACTTGATTTTTGGGGCGTCACGGACTATTTTCCCGAGTTGCCTTTCCAGCGCGTGTGCTTAATTGCCGATCCATGTCTGGTATCGGGGGAACGCCTGGAATTCCGGATCACGTGCAGCCATCTCAACCAGCAAGTAGCCTCCGCAGTGCGGGCCCTCGGCACACTTTCTCCCTTACTCTCTGTCGTGGAGCAACTAAATCTCACCTACACGATATGGGATATGGAAGCAGACGGCGCTGCGGTATTATTGCATGGAATTGACCGAATCCAGTGGCGCGAACTTCTCAGATCATTCAGTGGAGTGAAGACACTTCATGTGAAAAAAGAACTCATCGGGGGCGTCTCTCAGTCTCTACGTTCAAAGGATGGTGAACAGCCTCTGGAACTGTTGCCTAACCTAAAGCACATCAGTTATTCTGGATGCCTTGACAGCGATGTACACCTATTTATGCCATTCATCAACGAACGGCAGGCTGCGGGCCATCCTGTCAATGTGAGCCTCGTTCCAGTGTCCGTGTTTGATACGGATAGTCAGAGGATGGGACATTGAGCAGTCAAACTGACCAGACATTTGGACTATGGTGTGCTTTTATCTATCTCTTTATCTTCCACCAATCTGAAGCACCGATAGCTACACCAGATTTTATTGCCATCACGGGCATAACAACAAACCGCACACAAGGCTGAAATCACCTGAAGGCTTTGCATGTCCATTTCCGTTACTATATCTTTCTTAGCTTTCATCGCTTCCCGCAGTTTCTCATTGTCATACTTGGTACGATAATTTCTTACACCGACGTCACGATTTGAATAGATGTGTTGCATTGCTATTGTGTGCACAGAAAGAGCGCAGCAATATGTGAGCTGTGTTCACGTGGTAAACAAATAAACACACGTGGTGTTGACCCGCTTCCGGCGCCCCTTGCTCGGGGTTGATACAAGCGACAACGCAGTGACCAACTTCGAGCTCTCATGACTCGGAAGACCATGGCGGTCAGGATGGGCCCAGAATCCCGGATGAAGTTCATGGGCATGGCATGTACACAGCTAATCGATTATTGACTCGAAATACAGGCCCGGGAAAGAAATTACTATCTCCGAAATGAGAACCATTTGGGCCCAAGTCGTATCTCATGATCAGCCCTTTTTCTTTGCACGAGATGCAGCTAAGCCATATATACCGTCACTCGTCAATTCACGTACAATGGCACATACTAGTTGGCACATATTCCTGTAACCTTCGCACTCTTCTGCTGCTAGTAGGTCACAGCAGCCCGAAGAAGCATTGATGGTGAGGTCCAGAATAGTTAAGAGCGATAGAGAAAGCACGGTGATTACAGATACACATGGTTTTCATCGAACTCGGTGTTTGTTTGTGTCACTTTGTTGCAGCTGGTTATTTATAAGCATCATGCCCACACTCAGCCCCGGCCCGAACGGGACAATTGGTCACGCTAGTGCCTGCGCCCGTCGATCCTTCGCCGAGTATGGTACTGTACATCCCGTGTGGTCGTACAAATCGCCTCCATTTTTTAAACCTCTTGACTCTCACCCGATCCTTGTACGCACCATCGTCGGCACAACCTCCCAACAAGTTTTGTGACTAGAGCACACTGCACCACTTGACCAAACATGGAAGATATGTACAAGTGACTCTGATACGTTCCCCGATTACTATTCCAGTTCCAGAAAAGTTGTTGGAAGCTATTTTTTTGCATCAACTCGACCTCCCTGTTCTACACCTCTTGCAGTTCGTCTCGTCAGAAAAGCGAAATCCAACTTGAATAGGAGAGGATCGCCAAGAACGGTGGCCAAATGAGTGGGGAAGCCCGCTAGGCCTTGGTATCCGAGTCAGTTAACTGAATGCTTCCCGTCAAGTCAATACGAACTTCGCTCTTGGTGTCGTCGGACAATTGCAGGGCATCCGAGGTCGTGGTGATTGAAATTGAAAATGAGAAGTGAAAATGATTTACCGAAGGTGGTGTGGGGGAGTACTGGGGAGTAGACCAGACGGCATCTAATGTTGGGATATGAGTCCGAGGTGGCAAGAATCCCTATGTCTTAGCTTACGCAGTGTATATCCTCGCGGCAGAACCGCGGTCACCGACCAGGCGCTTAGTCAGAGCAGTGGCATTGATAGTCACGTGAGTCAATGTCTTGTATAAAACAAAGTTCGTGCGAGATTCAGCAGAGAGTTCTGATATTGTAAAATCGTGATATTATCAAGCCTCCAGGTTAGATGCTACAAGTACCGCCGCAATAGACAACGCGGCCTGGGTGCATGCGAGACATTCAGTAATGGGCAGTAGCGAGGAAGAGGCCGTAGCTTGGAGCACTATAGTGAGAGAAATGGCGAGTGAGGACACGTCAGGAAAACGTAGGTGCAGGGTTTATGTCCATGTGAGTTCAAGGCAACCTAGGGTGGTCTTGCGTCACTGGCACTGGCAGTTGTTGTATGATAGGAAACCCGCGGCCCATGAGAGCAATAATTGACGTGGCTGGTAGCGTCTCCCTGACCAAACCCACCAATTCAGCTGTGTCAGGCGCACAGGACGACCCACGGCCTCTCGTTCATTGACGAATAGCGTAAATGCATTTTCATCATCGCTTCCAGAATAGCTGACCTCCTCCAGATTCGGCAACAGCTCCAGAGGCTGTTCTCCACCCTCCGTATGGAGCGAACGGCCGAGACCGCAACCCCCGACATCGGTTACCACGCGAAGCACCTTCGCATTTCTGAGCGGCCTGAGAAGTCCGCGCCACTGGGTGCGGCTGACCACATCGTGCAATCCGAAGCAGCGGTTCACAATTAGGGTAACTTGTTCCGCTACAGAGAGTACTGAGGAAAGTGCATCGAGTATCTGCATTGTAGACGATATTTGTGCGTCGAGGTGATTGCACCAGATTAGCAAGTTCAAGGGGTAGTAACAGGGATTTTGTTGTGGGGGCTCCCGTAGACGAACATGATCCCCGCCCCGGATGAGCTTATCAGCTTGAAAATGGAGATCTTCTGATGTCTGAATGAACCATAAAAGGTCGGGAACATCGTACGTAAGTTGACCGGAAAATTGTACATGGAAGACGCTGAGGACAGGGGTGGTCATACGAGCACAAAGGCCTTCCAGATGAGCTCTGATACCCCAAAATTTAAACTCCCGAAGGTTAGGAAGTGTCACGTGGCAGGTGATTTCAGTATCCCGAATGTTGCTGAGAACAGAGTAGTCGAATTTAATCCACAGAATCTCCAGCTGGGGCATGAGTGAAAGCGATGTGAGTAAATAGCTTGGAGGGAAGTACCCGGATTCTGGGATATTTCTTAGCAGGAGAAAGACAAGGCCAGTAGTTATGAGTAAGGGACATTGTAATGGAAGCGCAACGCGCGTGAGTTCGACGTGGGATAGATTGGGTGCTCCAAATGTTTGGGGAAGTGTCACTCCCGGCGAGTGATAAGAAGCGATATTCAAGCGTTCTAGATTTGAAAATTGCCCATCCATGGCCACGAATAACTTCTCCAGCACCGAGCTTGGCAAGTATAGGGCGACACGGTGCACACGATCACGATGAGAGAATGCTAAGAATACGCCATTTATATCTTTTGCTGTCATCATGTAGCCGTTGAGCGGGGTGCACAGGTAACAGATGGTGATTGGAAGAGGTGGCGAATGTGCTAGCAAATCTGCTACAGGCACCCCACAGGTACAGACAAGGTGAAGATCGAGTAGAGATGGCGCCGCAAGGATGATACGCCGCCACCATCGGGAAACATGCGCCAAGTCATACCACCAACGTCGGCAGTCCCTCAAGTGGTATGGATATGCAAGTATGTCCTGTTCGTCTCCAATATGGAGCCGATAGATATAGAATATGTGGAGGAGGACATCATCATTGAGCACAGAGATAGGCGAAGGTGCCAGTGGTCTTTTAATGATATGTTTTCCTGGTTCACAATTTGGTGCCCAAAACGCGGCGGACATAGAGCTTTGGGACTCACCACGTCGTGTGCCTCGGCGGAACTTATTCCCTAGGCGGGCAAGAGCAGTGGCAATTGAAAAGATGGACATGTCGGGACTCGAGAGGGGTAGGGGACACAATGTGGTGTGCTAGCTATGTTAACAATAAATATTAATAAATATGCGGAACCAATGATGACGTATTTTTATTTTAACATATTATATAATACTACCAATAATTCAATTTGCAGCGTTGAGTGTCTCTATTGTCTGACTACCGACAGTCCACTGGAAACAGGATCAACTTGAACGATGTATGCGTTTTTGATGTTGGAACGCGCAACGCAGCGATGACGCGCGGATATGAAATCTATGACAAGGAAGATAGGCGCTCCGTCGGCGTTCCGGACCAAGGGCTGGGCACAGCCCGCCGCAGCCACCTTTGCCAAGTACACAGACATGAGGCTGCAACAAAGCCTGCGCACTTCAACCCTCAACGCCATCCTTTACTGACCCCCTCCTACCTCCTTTTGACTCGGACATGTCCGTTTACTTGTCTGCTATCAATCATCTGCGTCCTATCAATAAGCGCCGTTCAGGTGACGTTCAACTTGACACAAGTCGTGAGTTGTAAGGCTTACGTCACTCTCCCTTGGACTAACGCACGAACAAATAGAATCCACTAGCAACAGACACTCACCTATCTCTACCCTCAATGACCACGTTCTTCTCAACGTATTCCATCTCTATCGACTCCACATTGGAGATGAAGAAGACGAGCCTGGAAAGTGGGACCGCCAACGTTGGTGGTACAAGCTGGCGCAAGTTTCCCGACAGTGGCGGCGTGTCATTCTCGCGTCACCATCTTTACTGGATCTCCACCTTGTCTGCACCTATGGAGTATCCATAGCAGACATGCTGGCACATTCTCCACCCTTCAAGTTGCCGCTCACCATCTTTTACAACGAAGGATATTTGTCGATGACTACAAAAGATCAAAGGGGTGTGCTACTCGCGATCTCGCAGCATGATCGTGTGCGTCGTATTGCCCTCAGAATGCCAGTCGCAAAATTGAAGGAACTTGTGACATCCATGGGTGAGGAATTCCCAATTCTGGAACGCTTGTCTATCAAATCTCGGACCAAAGAAGAGACGACTCTAATACTTCCCCAAACTTTCCAAGCACCCAATCTCCGCCACATTGACCTCTGGAACGTTGCGCTTCCGATGCGATCTCCCATTCTTACATCTAGCCGGAGCCTTGTCTACCTCTGGCTCGGAGGTATCTCGCGATCCGCCTACATCCTCCCAAATTACCTATGTACACAGCTTTCGTCCATGTCCCAACTAGAGACGTTGGGGATTGGATTCCACTCTCCTTTCCAAGTTCCCAACCACGATATGGTGGGTACCGCAACCATAACCCACGCGCCAGTAGCCCTTCCTAGCCTTCGCGTGTTTTATTTCCGAGGTGTCAGCGATTATTTGGAAGCCCTTCTTACTCGGATCAGCGCCCCTGTCCTTAACAGCCTCGAGGTCCATTTTTTCGATCGGCCAGCCTTCGCCATTCCACACCTCTTGCGGTTCATGCTGTCGTCCGAGAGCCTTATATTTAATGCTTTCGTGCTTGGCTTTTTTGAAGATTTCGTTTATTTTACTGCGTATCCACATCGATCATTACGGAGACGCCCCTTGTACTTCCAGATCAGGCGTAGTCCTCTCGGCCAGCAGGTAGCCGCCGCAGTTCAAATCCTCGGCACACTTTCACCCGTGCTCTCTGTCGTGAAGAAACTCACCCTTAGCTACACGACGCCTCATCGGTCATCGGAACGGCACAATGACATTGACCGAATACAGTGGCGTGAAGTTCTCAGACCTTTCAGTGGTGTGAAGACACTTCATGTGAAAAATGAACTCGTTGGGGAGATCTCTCGTTCTCTGTGTTCAGAGGATTTAGAACTGCCTCTGGAACTGTTACCTATCCTGGAGGAGCTCAGTTATTCTGGAGGCGATGTCGGTGATGCATTTATGCCATTCATCAATGAACGACAAGCAATGGGCCATCGCGTGCACCTGACATGCCGTCGTCGATGAGGCCAGCCAGCGAATGTGGCATCGAGCTGACCGGGTTTTGGAACGTGATTTGTCTTTATTTATCTCTTTATCTTCCACCAACACCCACAGTCACATCAGGTATCCTCCCTACCACAACTACTACCGCGACGAGCATCCCAATCGCCTAGGTATCGTTATATGAAAACAAGCATAACCCACACAAGTTGCTCTGAACTTGAACCCACATTCATATATACAACCTCTGCAGCTTCAATGTTTATATGGAGTTTTTTTGAGCTTGTGTATCTCGCAGGCACCGTCAGACCCCATCGTTCATTGTGATGGTTATTGTATGCGAGGCCTGATGAGTGTGTGTGTTGGTTTTCGACAGACTCACAACGTAGACGGACTCGTCCAGCTGTCTCGCAAGACCGCAACAACAGTGTGGTTCGCTGGGTCTTTGTCTGATAATCTTCCACACTATTTGGCAGGTATAGATTTGCCTACAAATCTACTCAAACAGGATTTAAGACTCAATCATACCGAGAATTCGCAATTGCAACGTCATACACTCCGTCGGCCTCAAGGGCTGTCGTATCAACGCTTTCAGCAGGACCCCGCAGTCGCTTTAGACGCCACTTGATCGTCTTGCCATCTTCGTCAATGGCGTTGCCACCGCCACCGCCACCGCCACTAGTACCTGATGAATATGGTACCCAAAACCGCACATATGTTCACAAATCCGGGTTTACATCATCAACCACTCCTCCATCGCGCTACTCAATGAAATGGCACCGGACCAACACACGACATTTCCGTTGCCCCGCCATCTCCAAGTGTTCACCGCCTACGCGACCATTGTGCAGCAGCGGCAAATTATACAAAACCCCTGACGCCCGACCGGCGTAAGCGCATGCCCCACGCCAAGCTTGTCCAGGTACCCGTGTTTGGATACAGCTCAGCGCCAGCCCCACCTGCCCGACCCAGTGGTGATGAGAAACCCACGAAGCCACCGGACCCCCAGTCTTCAATCTCATCCTCTTCATTCCCATATCCCTGACATGTCCGATTACTTGTCTGCCAATAGCTATCTCCCTAGTGAGAGGCTTATCCAACATGCACCGAGTCGTGAGTCCCAAAGCTCCAGTCACACGTCCCCGTTTCATGCATCAACTCGCAAATCAATAGTACACACTAGCACGAGAACACAGTTACCAAACTATACCCTCAACGATGACGTCCTCCTCAACATTTTATATCTCTATCGGCTCGAAGTTAGAGAAGAAGAAGACGGCGATGGTGTCTTCGAGCGCAAGTGGGACCGACAACGTTGGTGGTACAAGCTAGCTCAGGTTTCCCGACAGTGGCGGCATCTGATACATGCGTCAGCATCCCGACTTGACCTTCATCTTCTCTGCACGTATGGGGTGCCTGTAGCGGAGATGATGGCACATTCACCACTTCTGCCACTCACCATCTTTTACAACGACGGCTACCGCGAGCTCTCCGCAGAAGATGAAGAAGGTGCACTCCTCGCACTCAGGCGCCCAGATTGTTTAAGTCGGATTGCCCTCAAGACGTCAGCCCATAAATTACCAAGGCTTATCACGGCATTGGACGGGCAATTCCCAATTCTGGAGCGCATGTACATCACAGGCACTGGCACATCCCGAACCGAAGAAGAGCCGGAGACAAACCTAATACTACCTCGAACATTTGAGGCACCTCGGCTACGCCACATCAATCTGTCGTATGCTGCGCTTCCAATAGGATCTCCGTTGCTCACAACTACCGTGGGACTTGTCGATCTTTGCCTTGGCGGTATCTCAAGCTCAGCCTACTTCCCCCCGAGCTATATACTTCCATGGCTGTCACACATGCCCCAGCTGGAGATGCTAGGAATTGGATTCAACTCTCCTCTCCCTACATCAGAAAAAATGACAGCCCACTATATAATTATGTATTATGATATATAATACCACATTTGTTGTATGTCTTGCCTGTCCTGCATCAGTATGTATCTTGAAATGGCTGACATTGGGATACCAGGAATGTAGTTGATGCAGAAAGTGTATTAAAATATAGTTGAGTACATTGTGAAGCTCTACTGTATGGCAATGTAAGTGGTACCACAATATATGAGAATATATTAGAATGTACTGAAGTATATTGTGAAACTGTACTGTAACACAATGTAAGTGGTTTCACAATGTATGGAAATTTATTGGTATATAATTGAATACATTGTGGAGTGCTATAGTACAGCAATGTAACCAGCACCACAATGAATGGGAATACAATGAGCCTAACTTATCTACTGCCATATACAGCTATGTACTGGCAGTTACAAACACAGCTTTTCACACTGCATCTTAATGTGAAAGACATGTTTTGGATCAGATATTGTTATATATAGGTAAAAAAGACATTTGTGGGTTTAATACATAGCATGTTACATGTGATTTATTATCTCATTACATCACACATCAGTTGGTCATTAGTACCATATTACCAAAAGCACTGCTATCAACCGCACATTATACTGTACAGGGAAATGAAAGAAGAAAGGGAGAGGGAGAGGGGCAGGGAGACTCCTGACAGATAAGGGGAACAAATGTCGACCCATCAACTAACTTGGTTCTGCGGCCAATATGACTGAAATACCTTGCATCAAACTACACGCACACTCTCTTGCCTGTGCCAGACACCAGTAACTGTACAAAGGAAAAGAGAAACGTCAATGATAGGTCAACCACGACATGAACAAGTAAATCAACACTCGACTCAATGCTAGACACGCTTCAAGTTCCTCTTTGACACAAGACGAGCTTTCTTCTGTGGTGGTGGTCGTAACTCCGAGTCTTCAACAGGGGTAAGTTCCGATTCACTGAGGTTATCCATCAGAGCCTTAGAACCAGATAGGTAAGCGATCACTTGCACAAAACCCATCCAACTTACACGCTTAGTAGCAGATCTAGTGCGGCGAGGGGGTGACCGTCTTGTAGTCTCAAAGTCTGTGCGCTTGCTAAGCTCTGTCTTCCGATGTGCCATCTCCCTCACACGCCTCTGGTATTCATGTCAGAAATGAGCCACTTGTACTCGTGAATTTTGACTGGACTTACCTGGATCCTCACTGGCAGTTCACTATCTGAGTCCATCCATTGACGCGGCTCTTTTTCCTTCGACTTAGACTCAGAGCATTCATGTCAGAAACGAGCCGCTTGTAGTCAAGAATTTTGACTGGACTTACCTGAATCCTTACTGGCGGTTCACTATCTAAGTTTATCCATTGACGTGACTCTTTTTCCTTCCTCTGAGTCGGCAATGTGTTACCCTCTGATTGATGGTGTTGGTCGCGCACTTCTGACGGGTGGACACGGTCTTCAAATCATGAGCTCAACCTTTGGTCTAAGGCCTTGCTGCCTCACCGCTCACTCACCGTAATATTGTTCAACGATCACACCTTCATCTTCCTGCTCCCGCTCCCACTCCATCTCACTGTCACCATCACCACCGCCATCACCATTATCATGCTGGCTTTGATCCTCGTGGCGCTCGCGCTGGTGTTGTTCCTCAGGCTCAAGCTCCTGCTCTTCAAGCCTGTGTTGTCGCTCAAACTGTGCTCTAAGTCGTTCCGCAGGGTTTGGACCAGCGCGTGGTCGTTCAGGACGAGTTTGCCTGCACTTCTTCTTCTTAAAGGACCGCAGGCCCTGAATCTGTCTTCAAAAGCGATAGAAATCAGAAATAACAACATTTAGATAACGCTTACCCGTCCCACCAATCGAGCGTTTCACGGATGAATGGTTCATCCGAGTTTTCTTCGAACATAGCCACAATATTGTCATAAAAGTGGTCAAGATTGAATTCGTCGATGTAGTTCGCCCACTTGTTAGCAGATGATAACACAAAATAGCACTTTCACATGTACATTAGCAGGCCCGGGCCTGGGCAACGCTGAGAAAATACCAACAAGATCATGGAACTAACCTGTACAGCTGTATATGCGATCATACGGCCCGTAACCTTTCTAAGCATGAAGACCTTTGCCTTGGTTTTATTGGCAGTGTTGGTGGCGTTGATAGCAGAAGAAGGGCCAGTGAAGATGTGGCGAAACACCTAACGCATCACAAAAGTAACTCAATATATCGAAAACGATGACTGGGAATAGTAACTCACCCTAATAAGGAGGAATCCTCGAAATAGGCCCTTCGTGCTGTCTTCTGGATCGTATTCCGTCCCAGTCGCATACATAAAGGAAGGGAAATCGTCGTCTATGATGGATATTAATCCATCAGAAACCTTGTTAATAAACTCCCTGGCAAAATAGATCAGTTAAAGCGAGGAATAAGGCGCATATACATTACACAGGATCATCTTCAAATTCATTCCTTAAGCGCAAGGGACAGAGATGATCAGCTGTGTCAAGGTGAAGGAATCCACGTGCATATTTTGGGTCACTAGCTGAAAGGCGGTCGATATCATAGTCGGATGTGAACTTGGATCCAGATTTCGGGTCCTCATAGATAAAATCGAGGATTGATGCCTTTAGTTTTGCTGTATCATCACTTCGAGAGGCATAAGATGCCTTGGAAATCTAAATCAAAGTGATAAAATCGTCAACGAGCAACGCATATAGCTACTTCCCTTGTTGATCAACCCAATAAATGCCTGTGTGTCGTGTGCACAAGCATCCACAACAAGCCTGAATCCGCGTTCAAGCTTCATAATAGCACTGAAAACATATCGCTCGTCATTGGTGTACCTAACTGATATTAATATGTGTGGTCACAATTTATAGATTGAAGACGTACTCGTCTTCCCCTTCCTCACCCTCAATCTCAGGGGCTGCCTCTGGTACACCCGCATAGAAGGCACGGTGGAGGTTTATGAATGGATGAATGGTCTGTGAAATGATGCGTGCTTTGGCAAGGTAGGGCGCGAAGTGTTTGTTACTAGGGATCGTGAGCGAACACTGGTCAGGTGGGAACCATGGACTTACCTCCCTCCATCTCGGAGTGATCGACAAATTTCCCCTAGGACATTGTCAGCCAACTCACGTTCATCATTGATGTTGTTGTTGGCATTATCAGACATGACAAGCACGGTCGATCAAGTAAACAAAAACGCGCCTGCATTTACTCACCAGATTTGGATCACGCGTTTAGTCACCAGATTTAGGGCACGTGACACTTCAGATTTAATTATACTCAATGAGACACGTACTACGATGAAGCATAATGAGATAGATGCTGCCACTGAACTCCAGTTGTATTCTGAGGCCAGATGGTGTGAAGACAATCGAGCGGGCAAGGAGAAGCGACAGCCACTGCGGACCGTCCGGACAGAGTCATCATCACGTATTGGTGTGCTGAGCCCCTGAGCCCCCAGCTGATCGTTCCTGAGGATTGAGTGGAGTTCGGCCAATGACACCATGTCATCCTATAGCTTACGGTTGAGTATACCATATTTGCACCCCTGAACAGAATAAAAGCTCACATGGTCGATGAGATGGCCGAGTAAGTCGAGGGAACCTCTGTAATGCATATAATTGGTGAACATGGGCCTACTTGATGAGTCACCGGCTTCAGGGTCAACTAAAGGGCGGATTAGTGTTGCGGCCCATTGGTAGAAGGCTTGCGGGAGGCTTGCTCAGTCACCTGAGCACTAACCATCAGCTTGGAGCGCCCTTATGGTTGAAATTATACCTGATTGCAGACTCTCGGGACAAGGGTGGCAAGTGGTGGTGGAATCTCGCTGGTGGGACCACCTCAGACAAAGGATAGAGAAAGATCATAACATCATGGCCAACACAAGCTGTTAGCACCAGTTCAAAATGCGTATGAGATGGTGCGCAGAGGCAGGGGGCGCAGGTATATGATAAGCCTGCCTTTGCTGTCCCAAGTAGGGCAGAGAAGCAGGAGTGACAGGTGATGACGCGATGACATCTGGATAGTTGTCTAGATAGGAGGGTGATCTTTGAAGGGGGACTGTGATGGGGAATAGGGAGATGGTAGAATAGTTTGATGAGAACGACGTGGCAGATAGGAAAGAGAAGGGATGTCCAGTGAAGATGGCAACGAGCTGTTGTTGAGCCCTACGTGGGAGTGAGGTGACTTCCTGAGCGGGTTGCCAACCGTGGTTGCATCGGAGGGAGTATTGACCGGTTGGGGATGGACTCACAGGCTTTTCATACCAATGCCAAGACTGGCGGGGCCAGTTATGAACCCACACGCAACGGCAAGCCCATTGGAGGCGGCCCAGTGATGCCTCAGCTAATTCGAGGCCATACACCAATGCGAGACAGAGAGGGGGGTGCAACAAGAGCTCTACCCAAGATGGCCAGACAGTGTGTCGAGGCCACTCATGATAGCACCTGTGCAGGGAAATGGGACTGGGTAAAAGGAAGCAGATGAATAGGGACACTGGCTTGAACACTCGCAGTGTATGTAGAGCTGCTAAAAAAAAGGGTGTTGGTCTTCCATCAAAGCATGAAGTTGAACTTGACTCACCAGTGTTTCTTCCTCAAAGGCACTAAGCCAGGTAGTCCATCTATAGAAATAGAATTACGAGGACTTGGGAAAAGGGTCAGTGAGCGTTCTCAGTGACTCTCAGTCTTGAGCCCCTAAAGTTGGAATAGGGGGGATATGTGGGTGTGTGTGTATGAGTTGGAGAGAGTGGGCAATGCAAATGCTAGTAGGCAATGAGAGAGGGCAAAGATGAGGTGTGGCTGGTGCTGTAAATTGGAGTGATGGCAGAATTGCTGCTGTGGCCCTTGTACATGGGGGTCAATGACCTTTGGCATAAAGCAATTGAGACACCATATGTTTGCCTACCTGGGGCACTACTAAGCATCCACCTTGCGGCTTCATGCTTGGAGTGTGCCCAGGAGCCATCCCCCCTGATTCACAAGGGTCGATGACGTTCAGCATCATGATGGTGAATGAAGAAAGGATGGTGTTATGTGTTCTGTTGATTACTCATATACCTTTCTCACGCACTGCCTGCCAGGTTTGCGGGCCTGGGTATCACGGGCCGGGTTATGGAGTCTGAAATTTGGTGTGACCTAGCGTGACTGACCGGAAGGGGGCGACTGGAGAGGGGGCGGGATAGTAAGAGGCACGCACAAGATCGGAAAGCGATCTCATGTGTGCGATCAATACTGAGGCTGTCACCTCGCATGCCGCATGCGTGGTAGAGGGGGTTGAGGAGAATTGAGATTGCAAAATGTTCAAAGGGACGTGAGTGCCAACTGCCAAGATCATGGCCGCGGACCTTGAGTGGTGGTGGGGGGCTGCAGGGACGCCGCAAGGGCAATGTCGCAGGGCGACCGTCGGGACAGCGGCAACAGCAGCAAGGGGAGATGGCAAGGGCCACACAGAGTAGGAGGTGAACCCGGGCGACGATAGCACAAGTCACTGGTGTCAGCTCTCGGACGGCCGCGACAGTGACGCCCAAGCAGTTGTGACACTATGGACCGTTTGCACGGCACGGTGCCCCCTCCGTGCCAGTGGGTCGACACGAGGGGAGGGGCGAGGCGACGACGGAGGTGACAGAGGAGGACGGGCGATGGAGGTGATACAGGAAGCGAGCGACAAAGGGCCATGCAATAGTGCCAGTCACTGGCGTCAGGCGTTCAGACAATCGCAATAGCGATGCCTGCGCGACCTTGACGCCGTTGACCGTCAAAGCATGAACCCCTCCCCTCAGTGCCGGGTGGATGCGAGAAGCAAGGGGATGTAAGGGAAGGAAGGAAAGTCAGTAGGAGAAGTCCAAAAAAAAATATTCAGACGCACCAGCATGGCCCATGCTTACAGACAGACTCAGTGGTGGGAGCGCGGGGAAGGCATCGCGAGGAGGCATTGCAACGGCAGCGTGGCGCCAGAGGGCGTGTGACGGCTGCATCAGAGAGAAGGACAAGAGAGGGGGAGGCGATGACACCGAGGAGGCGAGACTTGCTCTGCACGGGTAAGGGTATAGATGGTAAAGGCTTGGGTGTGCTGGTAGCGGGCAGGGTATTGGATCTCGAGAGGGACGGCTTTGGTACGAGATCCGATATATGGTAGATAACATCGGCATGAACCACAGGGGGGCGGGGTCCAACGGAAATGTTCGCAAATTCGACGACGTACGGGATCCCGTAAGGTGTAACTCTTATTTCGGTGTTGGGGAGCGTCATAAGGTAAGGTTGGGGAAGGGAGAATAGGTAGTGAGGGCTATGCGATAAGGCTTAAAATTGGGGTACCCAAACTTGAAGGCAAACGGTGAGATGTATGTATGTATGTATGAAGGTGCACGATAGAATTGACCTGAGAGGGAGAAGGGAAGGGGACATGCGAGACAGCGCTCATCATATGCATCAGTCCTCGAGGAAGACACGTTGTATGGGCCACGACCTCTACGCACGCAGAAAGCGTGAGACACAAGTCAAACTGGAGCTGAACGCGTCCTACATCAGCTATTGGAGATCGTCTGCAATCTGTCCATAAGCACAGTGTGAACGGACATGGGACGAAGAAATCTCACTGGCCCACCTTCAGCGCTTGAGCCCCTAAAGTTGGAATAGGGGGGATGCGGAGGAGAGAGCCAGACATGACATAATGAATAAAGGGACTCTTGTACAAACTCCTCCACCGCTTGGTAGGACCACATTGAATATCCAACACAGAGCAGTGGGTCGGGTGAGTCTGTTGGCCCTCTTGCAGTCTTGGGTCAGGCTGTGACGAGGTTGAGCGATTTGGATGAGTGGCACTAATCCCTCACTTACACGTACACTTTTTCTCAGGCCGTCAAGCTTGGGGCCATCGCTCCAGCCTCCTGGGTTAGTGACAGTGTTATGACTTTTGACATCTGTGCTTTAGGATGCCAAGGGGATTTGTGGTGGTCCAGGTCCGTAATGTACTGAACATAGGGAACGACTCCGAACGAGAGAGTGAACAAGCGAGGAGAGAGGAGCGAGGGGCACTTGACGGATGAAGCCAAAGATGGCAGTTCAGGACGCTGTTCCTGGCAAATGACGTCATCGTTAGCAGAGTTTCGTGCGTCCAACTGCCTATTTGGGTATCGTTTGAAGCCGCATGACCTTGCTTGCATCTTTCGCTGGGCTTCCATCACGCCACCACACTTCAGCAATTTTAGTTGGATTCATATTACTTCTACCAGTGTGATCTGAGTCTATCTCTTGCGATTACATCTCGGAATGGCTGGTATCAAGTGCCCTGGATGCCGGAAAACATTTCAGGGCAATCATGCCTTTAGTCGCCATAAGCTAGGGTGCTCGGCCCTTCGTCAAGTTGCAAAACAACAGCTCAAGAAACGTGAAGGCAACGCTAGAGCAAGGAGGGAAGAAAACTTGGCCATGGCTATGACAAATAACACAGCTGGGCCCTCCCTTCTTCATCACCAGCCTGAGGTGGTGTCACCTCCCGTGTCGATTGGGCCAGATGCAGTAAGTCAAGCCACCTTTATTTCCGAATAGCACCAAATGAATATAACTTGAAGGCTACTCAGTACCAGGGCCATGATGATGCGATCAATGTAGCGGCTCCTTGGAAAAGTCATATGCTGCCCAAGGATTACCGTGATGAATTACCCCCAGCGCCTCCCTATTTCCCTCCAACAGACTTGGATGAGCCCATGGATGACTTGGAGTCGCAATTAGACCCCGATATTGCTATGGCATCTCCTAGGCCAAACACAGACAGGCCTTTTCGAACTGAACCAGATAGATTTGGGGTTTTTCGTGAATATGCTCATGGCCAGCCAAGTATTACCCCTGATCAATTTCACTCACTATCTGACATTTCCGACTCTCCCTACCTGGCTCTTGACCCTTTCTCCAATTCTCACCACCCCTGTCACACCACATTTGGCTCTGATCCTCAAAAGATCACGTTTAACATCGACTCGGACAACTGGCAGCAGAGTCACGCCCGGGCTGATGCTGCTAGGACTCCAAATCTCCCAGCCTTTGCTCCATTTCGAAATGCATCAGTATATCGCCTCATGACCTGGTTTCACCGACCATCAAACACAAAATCTATTGGCGAGCTCAACTCACTGGTTCATGATGTCCTTCTCGCACCTGACTTTCAGACCAACGACCTGGTTGGCTTTGATGCGGTAAAGGAAAATACACTCATGGACCACTATCATGAGAACATATCAGCAGACCATATCCCGTCCCCCTTTTCCTTTGATGACACATGGATCAAGAGTACTATTGAAATCCCAGTTCCATGTGATGGAGTTCGACATTCTTCAGAGGCAGAGGCTCCAAAATTTCAAGTTGATATCCACCACCGGCGGCTCACTGAGGTCATCAAATCTGCGTACTTGGAACCAGCTGCAAAGGCATTTCATACGTTCCCTTTTAGGGCCTTCTGGAAGCCCTCGGCTGATGAACCAGCGGAGCGTATATACTCTGAGGCTTACACAGGCAATAAATGGATCTGTGAGTATGAGAGTATACTCAAGTCACCACGGAGTCAAGATGATCCACATTCTCATCTGGAGCATTTTCTTGTTGGACTCATGATATGGTCCGATTCTACATCACTTGCACAATTTGGAACTGCGGAACTCTGGCCAATATACCTGTATATTGGTGCTCAATCAAAATATTCTCGTGTCAAACCATCGTCATTTGCTGCGCATCACATCGCTTATTTACCAAAGGTGAGTACCATTATTTACGGTGACCACCAAGTTACTGATAAATCTGGAATAGCTTGACGACACTGTTCAAGAATTTTATATGCAGACATTTGGCAAATCCGCCACATCTGAGATGCTTACACATCTTCGCCGAGAACTTGCACAAGCAGTCTGGTTACACCTTTTGGATGATGATTTTGTCTCTGCATATACACACGGACTGGTCCTCAAGCTTGCTGATGGTGTGGACCGTTTGGGAATTTTGCGATTCCTAACATACTCTGCCGACTATGTGGAGAAGTAAGTCCTGAGTTTGTAAACCCTTAACTATGCTCACTTCATTTCCGATAGAGTTTTAATGTCTGGTTTGAAATACCTGTCACACTGTCCATGCCCTCGGTGCTTAGTTCTCAAAATCAATTTTCCGTTATTGGGGTCAAAGCGTGACATGCAAGACCGAGTAAAATCTAGGCGTGTTGATGATGATGCTAGGCAACAAGCAGTAGATCGTGCACGCAGATTAATATTTGAAAAAGGTGTCAGCATAGGTAACAAACGAATTTCTGACATCTTGGGAGCACAGTCATTGGTTCCAACTCGGGTATGTCTCAGACTGTTGCGCGTTCATGCTTTCAAGTCTTGACTTACTTTTCTATAGAATGCATTTTCGCAGCGTTTGCTTAAAGCAGGACTCAACTTTTATGAGCTATTTACGGTGGACCTCCTTCACGAGTTTGAAAATGGTGTATGGATGGCAACTTTCAAACATTTACTGCGGATTCTTCATGCACTTGGTGAGGATCGCATTCAGATACTAAATGAACGGTAAATTCCTTTCTTAATGACGCCTCCAAGTCTAATTAATATTACATATAGATATCGCCTAATTCCAACGTTTGGAAGAGGTACTATCCGCCGCTTTGGGAGAAATGCCTCAGCGTTAAAGAAAATGGCTGCCCGTGACTATGAGGATTTGTTACAGGTATAGTATCTCCACACTAGTAGTATTATGAGCTTAGACTGAGGTCATTTAAAAGTGTGCTATTCCAGTTTTTGAAGGACTCTTCCCACCAACGCAAGACACCATTGTCCGGAGGCTCTTATTTGAGCTGGGCACATGGCATGCATTTGCGAAGCTTCGACTTCATACTGAAACTACTGTGGATGACCTTGAGAGTTCGACAACTCGTCTTGGTGAGAGTCTACGAGTATTTGAGAAGGACATCTGTCGCAAGTACAAGACATATGACCTACCCTCAGAAGAAGCTGCGCGTACCCGACGCAAATCAGCTACTACTTTGGGCTCTCAGAAGCAAAAAGAGAAAATGGGCAGCACTCAGTCTACTCATACACGTCGCCAACGACTGTTCCGGCTTGAAACTGTCAAACTTCATTCACTTGGAGGATATGCAAAAGCGATTCGGTTACATGGTACAACTGACAGCTATAATACACAAACGGCATGTCTCACTACTCTTTCGTCCATGTGGTAATATTGATAAGTAAAGTTAGGGCGAACTAGAACACCGACGTGTCAAACGTATGTATCGACGTGTGCACAAAGGAAAACATGTTATTGGGATAGGGCTACAAGTTCGACGAGAAAGGTTTATTCACATACTTCAGGAGCGTAACAAGCAACATAACCGCTCAGAAGTTGTGACACTGCCGACAGTTCCTTTTGAGGAACCTGAGGCACTTCCATATACCCCCCCAGAGCTGCATCACCACATCTCTAATGACACCCGCCACAAGGTCAATCTGACTCAGTGGCTACGAAAAAATATCCAAGATCCTGCCATTTGTGTAGGTTCCTCAATGACAGTCCTACTAGAGTGTGGCTCACACTCTTATAGGACTTTCTCCCTCGTCTCAAAAACCATCTCTTGTCACGGCTTCTAGACTACAAGTATGATGGTGATGAATTGGACTTTACACCAACAGAGCGACGCCATGTTGTCATTGAGAACAACACCGTTTACTGCCATAAAGTCCTCCGAGTAAACTACACAACATATGATTTGAGGCGTGGACAAGACTCACTAAATCCCCGGGTTCCAGGGCACGCAGATTTTATGGTACTGTCTCCAGAGACTGAGGAGAATAATGACGACCCCCACCCTTACTGGTATGGTCGAATTCTGGGCATCTTTCATGCCAATATTCGGCATATCGGTCCTCAGTCAAGGTCACAAGAGCCAAAGCAAATGGAGTTTCTGTTTGTTCGCTGGTTTGGCAGAGACATGACACCACATCCCGGATGGAAGGCCAAGAGGTTGATTCGTCTGGGATTTGTTCCAGGTAATGACGAAATGGCATTCGGTTTTGTGGACCCTGCTCAAGTGATTCGTGCCATCCATCTCATTCCGGCCTTTGCATGGGGTCATACCACAAAATACCTTCCATCCTCACCAATTGCACGTGCCGGGTATCAGAACACAGATGAGGATTGGCAACTGTATTATGTTGGAATGTGAGTTAATTTCTACCTGTGATATACAGTTAATGACTTGATGACGGTGTGCCACTGGTGGCATATGATCACGATATAGGTTTGTGGATCGAGATATGATGCTACGCTTTCGTGGTGGTGGTGTCGGACACAAGCCAACACGTGCAGCTACAGACTGTTTCAAGAAAGACCGTGACCGCCTAGATATCAGAACAAGACCAGACAATGACTCCAAGTCAGAGGAGCTGAATGAGTTAGACTCGGACGCTGATGACTCAGAGATGCTATCAGATGACCGTGACGAGGTTCTCAATGAAGAGGAAAGTGGAATAGATGAAGAGGAAGAGGAATTTGGGATCAGGGGGTTGAAGGAACAAGCCGTCAACTCTGACTCGGAGTCAGATCCTGATGAGATGCCGTTGGTACTAGAGGAGCCCGATGAAGAAGACTTTGGACCTGAAGGAGATGGTATGGGACCAGACCCTGATATGGATGAACTAGGCTATGGTGAGATGTAGATATCACAGTGTGACCCTGACACCAAACAACGTTGACATGCCAGTGATGGGCAGAGTTTTTTTTTTTTTTAAAAATCAGCATTTATATCCCACAACATGTGACTATGACAAAGACGCGGTCCCTATGGGTACAGGAATGGATCAGGCGGCGGGGGGAATGTGGGTGAGGTATAACGTTAGGCTGGACGGAAGGATGGCTGTTTTTGGGGCGGGGAAGGGAGTAGAGAGTGGGTACTATCTACAGTGAGAAGGTGTACAATCTATCTAAGGGGACATCATCCCGGGTTCCACGCTTCTCTCGGGGCTATGCAGGCACACGTCGCTTTCAGGAAGCGGGTCATGGCAGCACCACCCTCGGCTGTGCCTAGGAGAACGGGGAGGGAAATATCGCGGTCGATCGGGCGGAGGATTTCTTGGCGGGCGTCTGTATATAGTGGGCAATGCGAGACCACATGGTCTACGGTCTGAAGGGGTTCCCCGCAGGGGCAGGATATGGGTTTCCCTGTGAGGAAGCGTGCGGCGTAGGAGCCGATGAAGGCGTGCCCGGTGATGAGCCGGACCAGGGTGGAGAAGATGGCGCGATCGCAGCCTCTTGAGCCTTGGATGACTGGGGGGGGCTTACCGGAGGGGGGTTCAGGGAGGGCAATGTAAATTTGAGAGAGGCGGTCGCTGTTCCGCCAGCGGGAGCCCCACTCCTCGATGAGGCCGGTTTTTGCGAGTTGACGTTGGTAGCTAATGGCGTAGGGCTCTCGGTGGTTTGGTGGGAGGGGGCGCGGGGCGGTCGTGTCTGTGAGGTGGTGCACACGCGCAAAGCCGACCAAAGACTTGTGGGGCGGGGCCCAGGATAATCTGATATCCAGGGACCTATAGAGTGTGAGGAGGTTGTTAGCAGTTTGTCTGAAGGAGAGTGAGAAGGGTTGGCCTGGGTGAGGCCCAGGCTTGAGGATGGCGTCAATTGCGGAGGCACTTGAGGTGAGGATGAGGATGTGGGTCGCTGGGATTCCCACCAAAATGGTTTGAGCGAGGGAGATCCCAGAGTCGAGGGCTGCAAGGTCAGTGTCGAAAAGGGAGACGGTCTTTCCCAGAGGGCGTTCGGAGTGGCGGACCTCCTTACCCTTTGTATAGGCAACTGCTGCTGCGATGCCTATTGGGGCGTCATCATCTCTGTTCGCGTTAGTGAGGGCACCGCGACAGAATATTACCAGTTTGGTGGATGGGGGGTTTGAGAACACTTCGTTTTTGAGGGTGGCAGCGTGCGTTTTCCGTTCGTCGCCGTGTCGCACTTTGGCGTCCCGGGTGAGCCTGTCGCCCCAGCTGCTGAGGTTCCAGGGGGGGACCGCATGTGTGCGAAGGCGTGGGCCCTGTGAGGGGACGAGTTGGGCCATGGCAGTAAGTCAGGATCGGGTGCGGTGGTTGCGTGGGGGCGAGCACGGGAAGGGGAGGTCCTCCGAGTGGTGGGCAGAGTGTGATGCTAGAGCGAGCTTGGGTGACTCGGACCCGGGCGGCCCGGTGTCAAGCTCGGAGTCTCATATCTCAGACTGAAGACTCGGTCGCAGACAATGAGCACTACATGCTATGCCTTTGAATGTAGTCCTATATAGAGAACATAGTCCAAAGTATTTGGGATCACATTAATTGTATTGGTGATGAAATTTAGTCTGTGCATTACATTGAGACTACATTTCTGTTGTCCTTATGTCAGGAGAACAGCAAGTCCTGCATCACATTGTATTGTGGCTGCAATTCCCTTGGCCCAGACTACAAGACCTGCATTTTTAATGTATTTGAATACATTTCAACTATATCTCATATATTGCCACACAAGACTTTTTTTTCAATTCAATTTTTGCTACAGGTACTGCAATCTTTAATACCTTGTGAAAACAGACTTGTAGCTATTGCAATGTCATGTATTTCCATACACTCAGCTGTCACTTTTTCTGATGTAACCGCGATGTTGTCATCCAACTATTGGATACCCCACTCATGATCAACGTGAACCTTCCTAACCTCCGGTCCTTTTCATTTCGAGGTGTCAGTGCTTACTTGGAAGGCCTGCTCTCTCGGATGACTGCCCCGGTCCTCAATACCCTCACTCTTCACTTCTTCAATCAGCTCACGTTCGCCATGCCACACCTCCTGCAGTTCATGCAGACATCGGAGAACCTCACGTTTAACAGCTTCCAGCTCTCTTTCGATAAGGGTTTCGTCGATTTGAAGGCAGACCCGCATCGGAGGCGATGGAAACGCCGCTTGGAGTTACGAATCTTGTGCAAACGCCTTGACTGGCAGGTATCATCCGCGGTCCAGATCCTTGGTACACTTTCGCCACTACTTTCCGTTGCGGAGGTACTTACGCTTAGCCGCGTGGAGCCCGACCGATCGGAGCGGCGGAACGAGGTCGACCGAACACGATGGCGCTTGCGGTGGCGCGAACTGCTCAGACCGTTCGAAGGCGTGAAGGCACTTCGCGTGGAAAACGAGCTTGTCAGCGAACTTTCTCGTTCGCTACGTTCGGAGGATGGGGATCTGCCTATGGAGCTCTTGCCAAATCTACAGGAACTTCGATATTATAGTGGCAGCCGCGATGACGGTGTATTTACACCATTTATCAGCGAACGAAGGGCAGAGGGCCACGCTGTGTCCCTGGTATACTCTCCCATATGGTGGCGGTGAGACGGGGAGCGTCACGGCGGGGCCACCTCAATGTGCAGATATTTGGCCCGGGAAATCGTGCTGTATACCCGTTATCCACCACCTTTAATCTCCCACAGCACCCACAGCTATATCGGGTCTTCTTCCAATCACGACCAAGAACATCTTCATTGCTATGACCTTATGCTTCCTAGTTTCCGTACCAGTCGCTCCTCTTCACCCTTCGCCCATTATGAGTTTTACTACCTCTTTTGCCTCCTCTTATTTGCTACTTGTCTCGCATATGCCTTCAGTCAACATTTGTTCGTTGTCGTAGTTGTAGCAATTTGGGCCCAGCGATGTTTTACGGGTTTTCACTGAGGAATGTATGAGTGCATTTCAATTGTTGCTACGAAGAAAGGTTCTTTCTGCAGAAGAAAATGTACATGATGTAAATCGTGACATTCTACCACGTAGGCTACTGGGTCGGTACCAGCCCTGTCAGCAACACGATCCCCGTGGCCACAGCATTACTACCCCTCGGGGTGGCGGCACACTGGCAGTACTACTAGTACTAGTAGCTCAGCGCTCAGCTCCAGCCGTCGTGAAGCACTGGCTGCACAGCTTGAAAAAAAACAGTGCATCGTCCATGAGAAATCCTACTATCAGCTTTTCAAGCATTTTTCCGCTTGGACAACCGGAATTTGGAAGGCCGCGAAAAAGCGCCCAGTTATCAATTTAGCCAAAGCGCTGGCCTCTCTTCGGGTTCCTGACGACGACCGAGAAAGGTCCGAGACAGCGCCACGAAAGGCGAGAAGTAGACGATCCACAGTATATGGCAAGTACTTTCAAGCCTTTGTCTGTATGAATGGCTTTTCGGCTTTTTGACCTTGAAGTTGTCGAAGTTTTGACTCAATTCCAGACTTGCGTGAAGTTGAAAAGCTCGAAAAAGAAAAAGAGACTACTTGTTGATTGCTTGTGCCTGGCGGAAATTTCAATTGTACGAAGCGATGCCGGGCAGGGCGAGGAAGTACAGTACAACCTACTAGTATTAGTCGCTGGCTGTGTTGTGGGCGCATGGTAGATACGTATTAAGATATAGAAAAACTTCAGGTCTGTTTCGCAGAGAGATTAGAAATGACTTCCACATGTTAGTTACATAGGCCAAGTACGACGGACATAGCGTAGTTGTGAGTCCTTTCACTGGCTCGGAGCACACTGGCAGTCCGTCAATGCGTTACGCGTCAACCGCGTGCACGTGGTTTGAGGACAACAGTGATAAGCGCTCTATAAGCGCCCATCTGTCATTGTAGCGTCTAAGTTAGTCTTGAACTTGAACACTGCCAGTGACAGCTCTAGTACACTGCCTTGGCTAACTGCACATGGGGTCGCAACATTTAATGAGACCAATGCCGCTCGTTCTTCAACTTCATCCGACTTCTTCCTCTCAGGCTCCCCCGCGGCGCTTATACTTGTCTCTAACTGCTAGTCACTGCTCGTCTGCCCCCAATCCCAAGGTGCGCAAGGTCGGAAGTCTTGGAGCTCTATGTCCCTGTTCCAGGCACAAAATCGCGGATCAATGCCAGTTGGACCCATCTCTACCCTCGATGACGACGTCCTTTTCAACATATTCCATCTCTATCGACTCGACGTTGGAGATGAAGAAGAAGATGAGGCTGTCTTCGTCCGCAGGTGGGACCGCCAACGTTGGTGGTACAAGCTAGCCCAGGTCTCCCAGCGCTGGCGATCTCTCATTTTTAGGTCGCAGTCTCGACTAGATCTCCACCTTCTTTGCACCTATGGAGTCCCCGTAGCAGAGATGCTTGCGCATTCACCGTCCCTGCCAATCACCATCTTTTACAATGATCGCGTTCGCAAGACGAGTACAGATGATGAAGATGGTATACTACTCGCAATCCTGCAACGTGACCGGGTGCGCCGTATCGCCCTCAAGATACCAGCCTCGAATGTCCAGAAGCTCATCCCAGCCATGGATGGGGAATTCCCGATTCTGCGACGCCTGTCTTTCAAGTCTCAGACTAACGAAGATATAAGCTTGATACTTCCCAAAGCGTTTGAAGCACCCAACTTACGCCACATCGATCTTTGGCGCATTGCGCTTCCAACGCGATCCCCTATACTATCAAATACCGTGGGCCTTGTCCATTTATGGCTTGGACGTACCCCAGGATCTGCCTACTTCACCCCAGATTATATTCTCACGCGACTCTCGCTCATGCCCCAGTTGGAGACGCTGGGGATTGGATTCTACTCTCCTCTTCCCAACCGCGACGTGATCAGACAATTGTCGGGTACCCCAGCCATTCCCCACGTGACCCTTCCTTGCCTTCGGTTGTTGTCATTTCGTGGTGTTAGTGCTTACCTGGAAGGCCTTCTTACTCGGATCACTGCCCCAATCCTCAATACCCTCGTTTTACATCTTTTTAACCAGCTCACGTTCACTGTTCCATACCTCTTGCCGTTCTTGCAGCTATCAGAGAACATCATATTCCATGCTGTCGGGCTCACGTTTGATAGGGATTGCATTCAAATATCGGCGAACTCACATCTAAAACCGCGAGAACATCCCTTCGGCTTGCGGATTACATGCAGAAACCTTGACTGGCAGGTGGCATCCGCGGCTCAGATCCTCGGCACACTTTCCCCAGTAATCTCTGGGGTAGAGAAACTTACACTCAAGCACGTGGAGCATGACCTATCGTCGGCGTGGCATGACGACGTTGACCGCGCACAGTGGCGGGAACTTCTCAGACCGTTCAGCAATGTCAAGTCGATTCATGTGGAAAGCGAACTCGTCGGGACACTCTCTCGTTCTCTACGTTGTGAGGATGGGGAATTGCGTCCCAACCTGGAGGTTTTGCCCAAGTTAGAGGAGTTCATATCTGGAAGCGATGTTGGCGATGCACTTACGCCATTCATCAACGAACGACGGACCGCGGGCCATTCTGTGCGCCTGGAATCGGACTTTGATGGGGCTCCTCGGGGGATATGGGAGCGAGGGACCAGACTGATCGGACGGCTACATAACATGGTATGTCCTTATTTATCTGATTGTCATCCTCAGGCACCCACGCCTGTGCCAGTTATCATCCCCATCACAACCACGAGCATTCCAAACACACAAGTATCGTGACAACAAACATAACACGCAAAAGTCTTCCTGGGGATAGACTTCAATACCTTCCTTTCTATGAAGAAGTAGGTTAGAATTGCAATTGGGGAAAGCGAAGAGAGGAACGGTGAGACCCGTGGGGCTAAAACGACATCTCGTCTACATCGCTTGTTACCGCATATCACGCGTTCACTCTCAGGACATCTTGCTCAAATTTTCAGTCGTATTGTTCGAGGCACGATGATGGTTATACCCAGATGTATGTATCCGTGCGATGCAATCGGTACCACGCCGCCTTGTCGGGTGAACAAGTGTGTGCCTTCGTCTGAGAACCAGATATGGAACCCCTCGAAGACGACAGTTTCTGTTGTACAGAGAGAACCGGCTTCCAGCGGTGGGTGTAAGGGCCCTGTCATTGTCACACCCTAACATCCATTGAGCGAAAATGTTCCCGCGACTCGAAGCGGTCTCATGACAAACAAGGACGTCACTCCATATTGGAATCTCAAGGCCCCACGCAGCGGCTGTCTATAGCGAAGGCCGGCAAAGCAACAGACCGCATTAATGGCGACAAGATACAACTTGAAGGGCATTGCTCGTCCCTATCGAGTGCCGTCTCGCGCAACTCGTCAACGGCCCAATACGGCGACTAACTTATTCGTGTCTCCTCTTCGTTGGGAAGATGGACAGTCGATTGGGCCTCGAGACTCCGGTGTGCCTGCCTAGTTCGAAATTGAGAAGTTCAGCGCAGGTGATATCGCAGTGAGAGATTTGGATCTAGATTTTAGATATTGACAACTCAGCAGAGGGATAGTTGGAGTATACTAACTTAGAAGAGAATCCGCACAAGCTGCGCTGTAGTTGTACTCGAGCCCGTGGAACGCGCACGATGGCATGATGCTATGCACGCATCCCGCCGGCATAAGATTTTGGCGGCGCTGGAGATCAATGCTCTCTCTAAATCTCAGAATGAGTATGACAGATTCTTCGCAGTCGTAACGAAGGCATATCGGGAGGAGTCGAGACACAGAAAAAAGTGGTACACCCCCGGGGTGGCCTGAGTTTTCAGTTCTCGACACCAGCGCATCCCCTTCAGCTGATGTCCCACAGAGGGCGATGTGAAAGGAGTGTTCACCAAGGTAGTGTGGAATAGGAGAAAATGCAACACTCACAAGAGTCTCTTCTCAATTTTCACAGAGATGCCACTGCTTAGCCTAGCATCCTACCCACTCCGAACAATGCTAGACTTTGATCCTTGACCCTCGACGCATGGTAAATGTGCCACCCGAGTTAGGGGAGGAAGCGATGCAGGCAGAAGAAAAGGGGAATAGAGAGGAGTAAATCTGACCTGGTAAGAGGATCACGTCGACTCAAGGAGACAGACACGAAATGCTTCATGGACACCGTGGATGGAGACGTGGAGAGAAGTTGTACCAGCAGAAAGTGGCCGCGTCGGGAGACCGGGTGACGATGAAACTGGAGGCCTCCGACCCGGACTCGTGCCGCCACGCCACCAGGACAAGAGTGGGTGTGGTGAATTCCCCCATGGAGAAACCAACCGGTTCCCCATGAGGAAAGGTCCCCGCCCACAACCTAGGTTCAAAGGGAAAGGCGCACACCGACCGTGTTCTCCGACTCGGACCCACCAAGTCAACTCTGACTCACGTGATCTCGCCCGCGGACTCGGACTCGTTGGCGTCCACATAGCCTTGCGCCGCCTTACTAGTACTAGTAGCCAATTCACATGACTCGGAAGGGACAAACACATCGGTGTCTTCAACCACATCCTCGCTGTTATTCACCTCCCTGACATGCCTGGTTCCTGGTTCACCACCATTCGTCCTCTCCTTTTTGGCGGGCTTGACCGACGTACACCGCGCCATGAGTCCGGACAAAGTCCTATGTCCGAGTCTCTGTTCCGTATACCAACTCGCGAGGTCACGAACGACAAACACGCACCAATCTATTCCCTTAACGATGACGTCCTTCTCAATATATTCAATCTTTATCGACTCGATATCAAGGATGAAGAACAGGGTATCATAATTGTCCGCCATTGGGAACACCAACGTTGGTGGTACAAGTTGGCGCAAGTATCTCGAAGGTGGCGCAGTCTCATTCTCGCGTCACCATCTCTACTGGATCTCCAGCTTTTGTGCACCTACGGGGTGCCCGTAGCAGACATGCTGGCACATTCACCGCATCTACCACTCACCATCTTTTACAATAACCGCTTTCGCGCTATGACTGCGGAAGATAAGGAGGGAGCACGTCTCGCGATCTCGCATCGTGATAGAGCGCGTCGTATTGCTCTCAGCATGCCAACCTCGAATTTGCACATTTTGCGGAATCTCATCAGAACCATGGACGAAAAATTCCCAATTCTGGAGCACCTGTTTGTCGAGTCTCAGACAGAAGATGGAAGCTTGATGTTTCCCCGAAATTTTCAAGCACCCAACCTATGCCACATCGATCTCTGGCTCGTTGGATTCTCAATTCGATCCCCCATGCTCTCATCTACCGGAGGCCTTGTCCTTCTGGAGACGCTGCACATTTCATTCTACTTTCCTCTTCTCAACCACGATGTTGTGTATACTACAACCATGACCCACGTGACCCTTCCCAAACTTCGCGTATTATCATTTCAAGGTGCCAGCTCTTACCTAGAAAGTCTTATTTCTCGAATTAGTGCCCCTTCCCTTAGTGTCCTCAACGTCCTTTTTTCCAACCAACTCACCTATCCCATTCCACGCCTCTTGCGGTTCATTCAGGAGACAGAGAACCTCGTATTTCACACCTTCGAGGTCACCTTTGACAGGGATTCTGTTCTTTTAATGGGGATCCGGCATCTGGAACAGCAGCAACACCCCTTGAGATTCCGGATCGAGTGCAGACCTTTCGGTCCGCAAGTAGAAACCGCGGCGCAGATCCTTCGTACGCTGTCGCCAATACTCACAGGGGTGGAAAAACTCACGCTCAGCGGCATATGGTCCTACGACAACGTCGACCGAACGCAATGGCGCGAACTTCTAAGGCCGTTCAGCGGTGTGAAGACACTTGATGTCGAATACGAACTCGCCTGGGGACTCTCTCGTTCTCTATGTTCGGAGAATGAAGAAATGGTTCTCGAGATCTTGCCGCACCTAGAGGAGCTCGGCTATCCTGGAGGCGATATTAATGACCATGATATATTTACTCCATTCAGGGATCAACGACAGGCTGCGGGCCATCCTGTGCGCCTGGTATCGCGTTTTCAATGGTTCTAGTCTGGGAATGTGAGTGGTCAGACCAACTAGATATTTGGAAAATAGTAGGTCTTGATCATCTCTCTGTTTATCTTTCACTAGCACCCACCGTCTTTACTACACCAGTTCTCATTCGCATAACGTCTCCGAGCATTTCAATCATCGAAGGATCATCGTGACGACAAAGACAACCGCCTAGCGCTGAATATGAGGTGGAACAGCCAGGAGGCAGGAGGGCCAATGAGCGGCAGTGGCGGTGATAGAGTAGGTGGAGGTTTTGAGCATTGACTGCAGTGGGTACATCGTAGTACATCGTAGATACTGTGATATCGTCCTAGTGGAGACGATCATGATTGCGAAAGAACCATACGTCGAAACGGGGCGTTGATGTTGTTGGTGGTAGCTTGCTTGCATCTAGTACGTGGGTGCCATGTCTCATCTGAGTCCGAGTCGCACCCACTCAGGCAACTGATGAGTAAGTCGTCCCGCCTGACTACCTAAATGATCGTCATACATAATAGGCATATCAACGCTTATGTGAACCGCTGCGGAATCGCCGCACACGAAAACGCCACTTTGTGGGGATTTGCGAGCAAAGGTAATTCGGCGCCTTTTGTAGGTACTACTAGTAGCACATGACGCGAGACAGATCCACTTGCACATCAACACATCAAATATTCGCACCCACGTCAACTGCTGCGGATGATTCATCTCCACTGACACTTTTCAGCATTCCATTCCGGGACCTCCAGCACCTCCATTTCCAAACGGCAAAGGAAAATTCGGAGTCGCAAATCCGTTGGAAGGTACAAATTTCAGGCTCCGCTCTCTCGACGTACTTACCCGGTCCTGCGTCTCAAGATGAGCCAAGCCTTCCCTAAGTCGTATTCAGGGCTCGGCTAGGTCTGGCCAAACAGGGCTCACTAACAAGGCTCGATACAACCACCTATATTGAACTCGCGCTCACCCTCACACCGACTCAATCAACGTGGTGCATCTTGACGACTATCACATACCCTGCAGTTTTCGTTGCATGATCGCACAGTAACTATCATTTCTCCGCTCTTTGTGTCTCTTGGAGACTGCACAAATCATGGGAACATGTTGACCATTGTTATTCGTGGCACAATGCATGATCAATTCCGTCTCACGGCGTTTGTCATATCACTTCAAGTTGTGTGAAATCACATGACCTTCCTAGTTGATTGTGCTACGTCTCCGGTTTAGTGGACCTGCATTCAATGTCATTAGGTCTTAAAGGCCGTCCTTCTGGTCTCTGAGCCCTCTTCCAGCTTATCGATGAGGCGTCTGATTGAAAGCGGGAAGCGCGTGAATTGACCAAATTTGCAACTTTTGCGTGCCTAAGCAAGTGCCAAAGGCGCTATGCGACTCGGAGAAATACAAGTTAGCGACGATCTGACTCGCGGTGATTCACTGTTGGACAATTTAGGCAATCAAGGCGTTTTCATTAAATGGTCCATTTCTGGTTCATGACTGTCCTGACCATGATGAACGTGAGAACACTTTTGGGTGCGCAGCGCCCATTCATAGTCTCTTATTGTGACATTGGTCTGGAACTCAAGCATGCGGGAATGAAGGTACCATCGTAACGCTCGAGCACGAGCTTATCGCAGATTTGCAGGAGTTCTACGATTCCCCTCCCACCTCTACAACGAGCATACCTCCATCCGGAGAGAACGGGCGGACGGCATCAAGGACGGCATACGGGCGATCCATGGTCGCCGTCAGGACAGTGAAGATAATGGGACATGCCTCCCCACCTTCATACTGGATATGTATGAGCCAGCTCTCCGAATCACCATGCCGTAACAGGCGTTACAGTACAGTACCGTAACTGCCATCATAGGACTTGCCATCAAGGTGTATCGTGTTTTGGGTTTGGGGCAAACATTACGTAACATAAATGAACAGACGAAATGAAAAGGTGCGCATCGGAGATGACTGTGTGCGTGTGAGCGATGTACGTTGTTTTCTTTAGGTGCGCTGGCCAGGCATATTGTGCTGAAGAAGGACGCCGTTGTTGACGGTCTACTGAGTGCAGAGGAGATGAGCCTGCCTGACATGCTTCCCACACGTGGAAGGAAACCCACGTACACGAATAACGTCAACAAGACAAGACACGTAATAAGGGAAGCAGAGAAAGGACTAAATGCAGGTGCGCAGAATACAGTACTTGGCCTCACATGGAATTATTCGAAGATCATGATGATGAACTTGCTAGTATGGGATAGAACAGTGGAGGCAATTTTTCTCTTTCTGACCTCGCTTGCTATAGCATTTCTTGCAGTAGTAGGAAACACCCTTCTGCTTTATAGACCCAAAGTGGTGGCGCCCGGGCCTGCAAAATCGCCTGGGACTGGTGGTAGTGGCGTCACGTAATTCTACTTCAAGAAGTGTCGTTACATATTCGGCCTCTTCTTTGGTGAGCGGTGGCCTCGAAATCAACATAGATTAAATACGGATTTCGTAGCTGCACCGCAGCCATAGCGCATCGCAGTCGGGCAGTATTTTAATCAATGGGACCATTGACAAACAATAGCATTTGAAGGTACTGTCGTTTTTGATTGTCTCCGTAGATGATATGCGGCAAGATATGCGGAATCCTAATATCCACTGGCACCGCCGCCTACTCTATGGAACCTCTCCGCGGCATCAACATAAAAATTTTAAGATCACATGTATTGATTAGTTCCGCGACCATCGGCGGGAACCACTCGCAACCATCCAATGGCACCGGAGAAAGTGACGTGATATCGAGAGGAAACAATTTTTGAGTTTTGACCTAGTGGTCCTCTCCCCTCTACAAAACGCAGGTGCTGCTTGATTGCTTTTCAGATCTACAGATTCAGTGCGCCTCCTTGATAGGGTCTGCACTGACAGGAGAATGAAATGAACAGATAAACACGAAAAGAAGGCGAATATAATAACCGGTTCAATGGTCTTCGAACCAGCTTTCGCACATACAGCTTTGAAAGGCACACGAGAATGTGGGTAGGGATAACGAAGTCTGCGGTGCCAAACCCCGCCGTTCACGAGCTTGTCGCGGAGTTCGGGATGCTGCTCAAGTCTTCGCCGGCTTCAACGGCTGGTGCAAGGAAGCCAAGGAATCAAGGATGCCGCACTTCACTGGGCGTGATGGTTCATGCCCTTCCGAATAGGCTCTGAATTATACCACACGCTCCACGCCAGTTAAAGTATCGCATAGGGTAAATGTAGGGATAGGGCAAATGTGTGGACAAGATGTGTCGTTTCAAATCTTGAGAACGGCCATACGTTTTTAAGCGCCCCTCCCAACGGCACCCGGGCCGCCGCTGCGGGACTGATTCAAAGGGCGCCAGACCTTTTTGTGTGTAGCAAGCAGATCAAGATACTTGACGTCTGTGGAATCCCAGAGCTTGTGGGTATAACGCCTATAGGCCCTCATCATTGTGGCCTGATTCATGCTAGATTTCATGAAACGAAGTAGTTCTTGTGCTGACTCGGAGACACCCGAAAGATCATTTATCCGAAAACTCCTGATGTGTAGGCAACATCCACCCAAGTGGTGCCCCACTTGACTTCCACGAGCGCAGTGGGTAGTAAGTGCCGGCCAGCAACAGATCTGGCAGCGTCAGCCGAGGTTTTAGCGACAGCCTGAGAGTCCTGGCTGCGGAGTCGAGAAGAGCTAAGGACAGAGGCGCTCAAGGTTATTTTTTTCTAGTGAGTTAAATTACTGATTAAGTTAACTCGGTCATGTGAGGATGCCCGGGGTCCACGACAACTCGTGGGCTCCAGTGGATTGGCGCTAATCAGCTAATCGGCGCTCAGTGTTTCACATTTCTGGCTAGTCCAATTTAATATGTAACCAATCGACGCCCTCCTAGACAATCCAACCCAACGGTCACTTCAACCCAACCTTGAACTAGTGACCCCCCGCTCCCTGACATGTCTCATTACTATCCTCGTCCTGTCAAAGCTCGTCGCAGAGATGCACGCTCACCTATCCATAACCTCAATGACGATATCCTACTCAACATATTCTATATCTATCATCTCCACATTGGAGACAATGACGCAGATGAGGGTGTCCTCTTCGTCTGCGGATGGGGCAGTCACCGTTGGTGGTATAAATTGGCTCAAGTTTCCCGACGCTGGCGGTTTATCATTCTTGCGTCACCATCTCGATTGGATCTCCATCTTCTCTGCACCTATGGGGTACCTGTAGCAGACATGCTGATACACTCACCGTCCCTGCCACTCACCATCTTCTACAATAACGGCGATATCGAGATGACTATAAATGATGAAAAAGGTGTACTGCTCGCGCTCATGCACCATGATCGCGTGCATAGAATCGCACTTGAAATGCCAGTCCAAAACTTGAAAAGGTTCATCACATCCCTGGATGAGCTATTCCCGATTCTCGAATCCCTTTACATTCGGTGTCGTACTGAAGCAGATGAAAGCTTGATACTCCCTAAAAAGTTTCAGGCCCCTAACGTACGACACCTCTTGTTATGGTATGCCGCGCTTCCAATAAGATCTCCTTTCCTGGGATCCGCAGAAGGAATCGTCTTTCTCTGGCTCGGAGGAATCCCGAAAACTGCCTACTTCTCCCCGAATTATATCCTCGCACGGCTGTCACTCATGCCCCAGCTCCAGACGCTGGGGATTGGGTTCCACTCCCCTCATCCTAGCCGCGATGTTGAGAGAGTCTCAACCACGGCGCCTGTAACTCTTCCTGACCTTCGAGCGGTTTCATTCCAAGGTGTCAGCGTTTACCTGGAAATGCTCCTTTCTCGGATCAGTGCCCCTTCCCTGAGAACCCTTGAAGTTCTCTTTTACAACCAGCTCTCATTCACTGTTCCACGCCTCCTACAGTTCATGCAGTCATCGGAGAACCTCATACTTCACGCTGTCGAACTCGCTTTCCACAGGGATTTCGTTGATTTAAAGGCGAATCTCCATCGGACAGGAAGACACCCCCTCCTCTTGCGGATCATGTGCAGACACCTCGACTGGCAGGTAGCGTCTGCAGTTCAAATCCTCGGTGCAATTTCCCCACTACTTTCTGCAGTGGAGCAATTGACACTCGGCTACACGGAACACAATCGATCATCAGAACACCACAATGATGTCGATGAAATACAGTGGCGCGAACTTCTCAGGCCGTTCAGCGGTGTGAAGACACTTCAGTTGGATAACGAACTCGTCGGGCAACTTTCTCGTGTTCTACGTTTGGAGAATAAAGAGCATGAGGTCCCCCTGGAGCTCGTGCCGAACCTGCAAGAGCTTCGATATTTCGGTGGAAGCCTGGGCCGTGATGGTGAACTATTTATCAAAGAACGCAAGGCAGCAGGCCATTTCGTACACCTGGTGGCGCTTGGATAGCCGTATTTAAGGAGTATGGCATCGATCGGCCTCAGGCTGATCGATCCGTGTTGCGCCCTCTGCCCTGCTGACTTATATGGTCACTATCCAATCCTATTGTCCTAACCCCCCTTCGTGACCCCCATTTCTTTAGCACCTACTCCATTAATCATTTTCTGATTCTCAACGTTTGTGCACGCACTAGTCGTATCCGCTAGGTTAGTTTGACTACTTTTGTAGCCTTGATGCCTCACATAAGTTATGTACAGCTACGACACTCGATATACTATCTATATTCTGGAGCATAAGTAAATCAAATAGAGTTACACTCCTCGAGCAACCCCAATGCCTGCTGTAGTATGTACACAGGTACACGAACGGGAACTTAGGGGAGGATGTGATGCACGCGTGTGGCAGGATGTGCCGGGGCCTTATGGTAATCTCGAAGACCGTGGCAGCGGAACGTCACCATCAACCTGAGCTACTTCATGTGGACACATGAGCGAAGGTTGAGATGGAGGACTGGTGGCAGAGTGGTGAGTGAGCTATCCTGCTTATCTGAATGATGTTGTAAGTCAAAGACAACGCACCGCCAATCCTTTGAGGTTTCCATCTCGACGCAGGTTCACTTCCATCACGGGCTACACATCCACCTTTGTTGCGCTCAGCCTTCAAGCCATGAGGCCGACAGCGTCGCATCGGTACTATGGTCGCAGTGTCACAGGACACAGTAGGATGTTGGGGATTATTCACTGCGAGTGGGTCTGGCACATTGCGCCTGGGGTGCGTAATGCAAACGGCCCGAGAGTCGAGTCATCCTAGTCAAAGTAGTAAAATTTTGGGGGCTGTGAACCCGGTGCTTGAGCGCACCGGTCGCAGTCCAGTTTGAAGGTGCTCTTACAAAAAAAAAAAATTGCGCGCTGAAGCGAGTAAAATGGAGAAGTAGTATCACTGGCACAATATTTGCCCTAGGAAACGTGGACCGTGACGGAGTTTCATGTTGTCCGATCACATGTCTCCCGTGCTGAATCACATATTTCACACCGTGGCTCCAAGCGTGCACCCATCGTCCAGTCACAGCTATGTCTTCATTGGCACATATCATCTAATACACGCCAGTGTCTTAAATGTTCTCTCATTGGCACTGTCGTCGAGACGATTTGAGAGAGGCTAAAATTAGTTGCCAAGCTTGCGGGTCCGAGTCAGAGCCGAGTTCCCCGAGCAAGTCCCCGAGGGCCAGTGTGACAGTTGCGTGACTATCTGGCATGGCCGCCGACAATTTCCGAGTTCCATGTGGCCTTGCATGTGGCCGAAGCAGTCCATGTGGCCGAGGCAGTACAGTTGTAGTATACAGTTGTAGCGGGCCCACATGAACTTGAAACCGGACACAATGTTCCGTTAGCCTGAGGGCATCAGCTTATTATAAGTTGATCCCAGAAAAGCGTATTTTAAAGCTCGTTCAATCTTCTTATCCCAGTCTTGTGACTCTTGTCCCTGGCAAAACTTGTAACCGGCTTGAACCGGCTGTCAAGGAAACTTACTGTATCATGTAAAATTAAACGTAAGAAGCTCAGGGCTGCTCTGGTCACGGGACCGAACTTGCCAGCGTTCAAGTTGGCACCGCTACAGTACTATCATGATGGTCGAGTTCATATAGTGACCACATAACTCCGCAGAAGCTCACCCTGCTCAGACTCGGAATCCGGAGTTCCGTGATTCTGCCAATAATTTGAGATACATCATCTGATCTAACAGACGCCTCACCCGGTGACTCGGCCGTCTGCGTCTGCGTGCTTTAACGCTTCGACTTCAAGCTTCAAGCTTCAAGTTACGAGTTGAAGGGGGCTCACAAGACTATAACTGTGGCACTGCGACACATCAGTTTCTTTGTGGGTAGAGAAAATATCCAGATAGCAATTCCCTCTCCTCCAGCCTCCATTTGATCTCTTGTCGATAACGATATTTGGCTCTCAGGCTCGTGCGGTGTTGCTAGCCAGTTCATCAGTCGGTGTGTGACATGACTTTGTAGTTACTCACTAGTATAGTACTACGACACCCGAGCATCAAACATTGCCAGTGATTACTTTAAGTTAGTCAGATTGCTGGACCTGACCCCTTGCTGTATTCTTCTTGGGTGTTACTACTCCGAGTCACGACTACTAATGTTCAAGTAGTCAACCTGAGATCTCTCTCTCATCAAGCCACGAAGCCAACAAATATAACAATGAAGCAATGTGGCCTGAGATACACAAATTGTTTATACTTCATAAGGCTGAGGTGTTGAAATATGCTGTTGCTAGAGCTCGCATTCCGTAAGCAAAGGTAAAGGTGGAGCCTGAGAACGCAGTGTTATTAATTGCGTCACCGTCAACGCCATCTTCAGGTCCGACAGGGACGATATTGTTTGCGGCCTACTGGAGTGGGTTATTCAAGTGACTCGGCGCCACTGGCGCGATCGCTTCCGGACCACTTCCAGTAGCACCTACTTGTAACTGCCGACGGAGAGAGTTGAGTGGCACCCGTGGCGCATGACTCGGAACTCCTCCCAGTGGCCGGACCAATCTGAGTCGCCACGTGACGATGTAAACTATGGGATTAAAGATGCAGGAGGTGGGCCCGAGCGTGGGAGAGCTGAACGTATGATGAGCGTAGTATATTTCGGTGCCTTGCGGCCTAAAGTGCGCGTGTGGGGGAGGTTGGGCACCCTACAGGGCGGTTTCACAGTACCCAGACGCGAGTAGAATGCTGTAGTGGTACTACTTGCTTCGACGCTTCAGCGCTTCAGCTCAGGCTGTCGGTCCGGGCCCGGGGGGCTTTGGTTGACACGACGCCAGCGGCGCAGCCCGCTTTAGTCAAACTGATGCCCACTAACAGGCGCGCCAGACTTCCAGCGCGGGGCTGACCACTTCAGTTCGCTTCCCGTGAATGTGATACTTGATCCGGGATATCCTGTCGGTTATGCTCTCGAGCCGCGGTACAGTTTGCAGGTGAATCTGGCGCTGGCTGAGCCATCAGACCCAACTTGAGTTCCCTGAGCTCTGAACTTCCAAAGTCTATTATCACCACTGGCACAACTTCGATTGGGCTGATATCTCATCCCACCAATACCTCTCCTAGCTTTCTTTTCCAGCGCGATCATAGAGTGACGGCACTGCGCCACCCCCTGGCACCACACAGAAGTTAGCTTGATGTGGCTTTTGTGCCTCATCTTATCTATTCCCATGACATTGACGATGGCCATCGCCGATATTTAGTTTAAGATCCACTGCAACTGTCATACATTATACCCCAGTCACTAGTGGTATGACTTCGACTTCCTATGGTAAGTATTCAAGTTTCCCCTAATCAAGCATGACGGCTATAACAGGCCGCGAGGAGTCGAATGGCGAGCTGGAGTGCATCCGTGCGGACACCGGTCGCCGTAGCAACACGCCAGGACCAGAACTTCGAGCCGTATGAAATTGACTGCCATATTTCAAGTTCCCTGATTATTTCCTTTTTCTCTTAATACTGTATTTTTGTTATTATAATAACCATTTTATCATAACGTTTTTGCTTCGATTCTCTCTTGTTATTGACTGTAATCCCCTAGCGTTCCGTCAAGGACACCCCGATGCTGCCACCTTACTACAATTTCCTTACCAGAAGCGGGCCACGCACGACGTCACGATGCCCGAAGCGTTGTCGGCGGCGTCATTCTATATGGCGCCCAAATGAAAACGTCTGATACTTTCTTCAGTCGTCGTTCTCCTTATTGATCACCTTTCTCTAAACTACATACGCAGCGCCCGAAGGACATCGCTTATATCTGTTTACAAATCGCAGATTACTGTGCTATAGTTGAAAGACGGGGTGTGAGCTCTGAGCACCCAGAGCCATTTGGCATCTTACCCCACTACGCACATAACCGTTCTCTTAGTTTTGCATCCTCATACCTTCGCCGAGTACGTAGTATGCGCAGCAGCAAACGTGCGGTAGGTGGGTAATCGCAGTGTTAGTGTGGTCAAGAAGGACCAACGGAGAAGGCTGGCCTGACGCCGAGGTTCTCCATTCACACAGGAAGGGAACTGATATCACGACCACTGAATTGACGCGCACGACCCAGTGCCGCGCCGTCGTTGCCCGCTACTCATTCAATATATCTCTCCTCGACGATGTGCAAGTGGGTATGTCCCTAAGGTGCTTGTTCGTTCGTTCCCTGACCATTGTATATCTTTGCCTACAGGTAGAAGCGCAAATTATGGCACCACCTACTTGCCCACCTGCCACTGGGGGGATAGCCCTGTTTCACCCTTAATCCTAAGAACTGATAGATAAGCTGAAAAAGCTACAGGCCTTTTTATTGGCTTATGGTGCGACAGGAACAGTCACCAGATGTCCAACCACTCACTATTAAAGCTTGATGACACTTCGAAAAGAAGAATGTAGAACATTATGCAAGATTAAGATCCGACCCGTTGCTGAGGAATTATCGAGCAAGCTGGGATATGGAGAAAATGAAAATGGATGGATTAGCTGAGCACTAGAGCCAGAAGAGTTTGAATGGACGGCATGAATATTTTTCTGTCTGTTTTTGAGTAGAAGGCTTTGCAGACACCTCAGCGGTTCCTCAGCGGGGAGTAGTGACAAGCCAAAGTTGGGGAAAATGCTACGAGGATACCTAACCCCTGGAAGAGGATTCACTTGCGGAATGAAAGCAAGTCTAGAGAAATCCGAGGTGTGCAACTGGCGGCCCGGTCCCTTTGCTCGGAATTGGTCCGCCGGTCCGGAATCGGCCGTGCCACGCAGCAATCGCACTTTTTAACTTTTAACTTCAAACTGTCATCGTACCCTGAGCAGCTCTCGCGCCGATACCCTATAAAACTGTGCAGAGTAAGTTTCGTTCGTCCTTGGTACAGGAAGGTCACCTCGAACTTATAATTTCCGGTTCAGAATTTGCATTTGTACAGTCAAGGCACCAGGGTCAGCTCCAAGGTACATTCCAGCGCCACCGCAACGCAAAACGATTTGAGGTTCTCCTGATGGAGGTTTGCGTGAGGCCTGCCAATCTTAATCGTTAACCACATTCTCGTCAACAATAACCTCCCTGACATGACCCATTCGTCCACCGCCGTTTGTCTCCCAATCATTGGAAGACTCCGCCTACATCCTCTCAGTCGTGTTTCCCTCCATCGAAGGTATGCTGCTCTTGCTCTACTTAGCGGACTTTGAATGATAATCCCTCTATCAACAGATCACATACATCAATCCACATGCTTGACGACGACGCTCTTCTCAATATATTTTATCTCTATGGGCTGGACGTCTGGGACGAAGAGAACGACGAAGACTTCTCTGTGGGGAAATTCCATTGGAAGGGCGCACAGTGGTGGTACAAGTTCGCCCACGTTTGCAGAAGATGGCGAAACGTAATACTTGCGTCACCTATCCACGTGGGCGTCCACCTTCTTTGCACTCATGGTACGCCTGTAGCAAGGATGCTGGCACATTCACCCCCTCTACCAATCATCATTTATTACATGGGCAATGTTGGCAAGTCGGCAGCCGACGACGAAGAAGATATACTTCTCGCACTCAAACACCGTGATCGCGTGCGTCGTATTGGACTCAGTGTGCCAGCCCCAAATTTGCGAAAGCTCGTGGGGGCCATTGACAATGAATTCCCATTATTGGAACGTCTCTTCATCTCGCACCGGACTACACCTACCACGATTTTGAAACTCCCCGAATCGTTTCACGCTCCCCACCTACGTCACCTCGTCTTGTCGCGTGTTACCCTTCAAATGGGCTCTCCGCTACTCACGACTGCAGTGCGCCTCGTCACTCTCAAGCTCGCATGTATTCCACCGTCCACGTACTTCAACCCAGATTATTTGCTCGCAAGACTTTCGCTCATGCCCCAGTTGGAGATACTAGCTATCGATTGCCACATCGATGACCCCAACCGTGGTGCCGAAGAGCAACTGCTAGCCACCCCGATGACGACGCACGTCACTCTTCCTCGCCTCCGTTTGTTTGCCCTTCTCGGTGAAAGCACCTACTTGGAGGGCCTTCTTGCTCGGATCAGTACCCCGGCCCTCGAGCAGCTCCGAATAGAATCCTTCACTCCATCAACCCTCCCTCAATTGTCTCGGTTCATGAAGAAACTTCGATTCGATGCCGTTCGGCTCAAATTCCTGAGGGACGTTTATCAGATCGTCTTGGCCGACGATTCCCGCGGGGAAAACTGGACTGACCCCTTCCGTATGAGAAACAGGTGCGGTCACCTCGATTTGCAGGTAGCGTCCGCGGAGCAAATTTTCAAACAGCTTTGGCCATTGCTGTCTGTGGTGATGCAACTCACACTCGACTATGAAGTGCTTAGTCCATGGTTCGATTGGCGCGAAGAGGTCGACCGCGCGCTCTGGCGCGAGCTGCTTAGGCCATTTAGCAAGGTGAAGACGCTTTACGTGGAAGATGGGCTCCTCCAAGGTGGGGAGCTCCTTCGTTCACTGCAACCGGATAACGGAGAAATTCTATTGCCGGAGTTGAAAGAGCTCGTGTCTCGGAACGGAGTAGGTTACCCTGACGACGAAGTCATATCATTCTTCAATGCTCGCCAAATTGCGGGATACCCCGTAACCCTGGTCTATGAGCCATGAACTCCCCGTTGGTCATGACTTTGTTGGGCTGCAGCACCCGGAAGCCACGTAGCCGGCGACACAGTAACTGGGGATGCGAAATACCCTTATCCAACTATTTATTTCTCAACTGCACCCATCCCCGTGTCGATCTCATCTCACTCTGTCTCATTCATGATCACGACCAACCCAATCGTTGCAGAGATTGTGTCACTATACGGCTTACAGGGACGCATACCCGTTTCAGGACTTTCTTTATTCCTTTTTATGTGCGTGCAAGTACCTCTCCCTCTTTACGATACTTGTCATTGGACTCGTGTCATATAGTGTATTGCTTACTGTACTTCTGTGCTCATATATCATACCCTCGTATTCTATATGGAAACCATGTCCTGGTTCGGACCACCCTCTAAATTTGTTTCTGTCCCTTCGATTGTTCGCTCTACTTGCTATACCCATCGTTGTGTGTAGTATACCTGTCTCGTGTACGACCTTTCCAAGTTCGTTCCTTTTAAAAGGATCACGTTCGTGTCCTCTTGCAGTAATTGCCTGAGTTGAATTTTCGTCGCTATCGCCAGCGGCCGCTACTATATGAGGCGACTAAAATACGGCCGGGTCGAAGCAGCCAAACGTCCTATTTGATCGGAACCACCAACTACGGGAATGGAACTCGCATACAATACACGTGCGCCGTGTACGACAATACAAAGGGAGAAGAAGAAATTGGGGGGAGGGGAGCCTTAATCCCCTAAGGGTCTCCCGTAAGTGCGAGCTACTTGGCGAGCTATCTACAGCCTGCAGTACTAATGAGTAACGTACTGTCGTCATCGGTCTCTGATTGAGAGAATTTACAGCCTTGTCAGAGAGGCTGGGTATCCACGCCGAGAGTTGATTTTTAAATGACCTTCAGTGAGCAATCGGAGCCTGAGCCGAAGAATGGATACAAATAAAAAATCTCGTCAAGAATTTTGTTGTATTGCACCTGTCGCTTATCTCTCCGTATACGCCCGAGTCCGTGTAACTGACCTGATCATTCTGCCAATACTACGTTGCATTCTGCTTCCCACTGTTGAAATATATTACGCTACTTGTAACCTCCAGTATCTGCAAGCAAGGTGGCCGACGACGACTCAGACGTCGGCATTTCCCTAGAGACAAATGCAGGTGAATCCTCGCCGTAGTCGCGCAACCAAACACACGTGAGTAATGCTAAACGTTTGAAATCACGCATGAAGGGCATGTGATTAATGGCCGATGGGTGTTTCGGAACGTTGCATATAAGTATGTTCTCCGGACGATGCCAGATCCAGCGCTTGCTGTGGCTTATGGTGAACGTTTCGCTCAGCTCTGTTGTCTGCGGAAGTCCATCGCAAGAGAGCAACTTACGCGTTTTCAGCTTAGAGGAACAAAAACAATTTGTAAAGAGTCCGCCGAGGCAAAAACACAAAGCGGGATGCAACAAGGGTGAGTGAAGCATGTGATTAAGCAGCCGATCAATCTCCGTTTTGTCGGCTTCGTTTGCGGAGATGCTGAACGTGATCAGATGAGCGGGTGGGAGAGCACGCGAAGAACTGGGTAGAACGCGAGGTTGTCACTGACAGTTGTGACTGGTGAGCACGCTGCCAACAGTGCCAAGGCCGGGGACAGCGTGAATGAAGCAGTTGTGGGAGTGGTAGACGCTGTCGCGTCAGTTGACAAGGCCGGCCCGGGGCGGCTGACGGTGACCAGTCAGGTGACTCGGTGCATGACTCGAGTCCCGACATGTCCAAATTTTCAATTACCACTGCTCTTGCACGCCTAGAGAACAAGCTCCGCCGAGGCGCACGATGTCGTGAGTCCCAAAACTCTATGTTCGCATTTCGTGCACCAAATTCTGAACCAGTAAACACATCATCAAGAAATCACATTCGTCTATCTCTGTCCTCAACGATGACGTCCTTCTCCACATATTCTATATACTGCGACTTGATATTCCAGAAGAGCACATGTATCTCGGATGTCCGCTTTGGCACACGGAACAACGTTGGTGGTACAAACTGGTGCATGTTTCCCGACGGTGGCGGCGTGTCATTTTTGCGGCACCATCTCTACTCGACCTTCACCTTATCTGCACCCGTGGGGTGCCTGTAGCAGATATGCTGGCACACTCGCCACCTCTTCCACTCACCATCTTCTACTGGATCGGGATTTTCGCAACATTGAAAGCAGAAGATAAAAAGGGCGCACTCCTAGCGCTCTCTCATCGTGATCGTGTGCGTCGTATCGCCTTACGCGTGCCAAGCTCGGAACTGGAGAAGTTATTCGTGGCCATGGATGGGGAATTCCCAAATCTTGAACGCCTGAGTATGGACACTTCGCTCCCAGGAGTGACACTTCCCCGAACATTTGCAGCACCCAATCTATCCCACATCAAAGTCGTGCGCGTTGCGCTTCCAATACAACATCCCTTACTCACAACTACCGGCCTTGTCTCTCTCCGGCTGGAATATATTCCGAGTTACGGGTACTTCCCTCCAAGCTATTTACTCGCATCGCTTTCACTCATACCCCAGCTGGAGACTCTGTGGATTAGATTCTACTACCACCACGACGCCCGGGATACTTCAACCACCTCCCACGTGACACTTCCTAACCTTCGCGAGTTTAGATTTTGGGGTGTCGAAGCTTATCTGGAAGGTCTTTGTGCTCCGATGACAGCCACTGTCCTCAGCGTCTTCTGTGTCGAATTTCCCAATCGACTCGCGTTCGCTGTTCCACGCCTTGTATCATTCATCCAGACATCAGAAAATCTTCAATTTCATGCTGTCAGGCTCTTCTGCGGCAGGGATTGCGTTAGTCTACTAGTACAAGGGGACCCACAACTTCGAACCCAGAAGTACCCCTTGGACTCGCGGATCTCGTTCAGACACCTTGACTCGCAAATATCGTCTGCAATACAGGTACTCGATGCATTTTCCTCAATACTCTCTGTAGCGGAGAAAGTCACCCTAATTGTGAAAGGCGATGAATATTCACAATGGTACCACGAGGTCAACCGGACCCAGTGGCGCGGACTTCTCAGGTCGTTCAGCAACGTGAAGAAGCTTCACGTGGAAACCAAGCTTGTCAGAGGTCAGGGTCTGGCCCATTCTCTATGTACAGAGGATGGAGATCTGCCTCTGGAGCTATTGCCCAATCTGGAGGAGGTCAGCTATTCTGGAAGCGATAATGAAAATGCGTTTACGCCATTCATCAATGAACGAGAGGCCGTGGGCCGTCCTGTGCACCTGACACTGCAACACGACATACCATATTCAAAATGTCCGGTGGGTGTGGTGCTACATTCCCTGACCTAAAATTATCGACTTCCTAGACCGTCTGGATTCTGGAAAGATTGGGGGAGGGAGCTCTAGAATCAAATGACACGAAGGATAATCAAATCCCAATGGATGTAGACCCACCTGTGAAGTGGCAGAGAACGGGCGGTGCGTGCCCATTAACCTTGTATGTGAATCACGATTTACATTCCGCATAGATTATTTACCCAATGCGCAGACGACCTCAACACCATCTCACTCCTCGACACCAGCGCGGGCGGCGGCGAGCACCCCACTTCGGACATCGACTAGATCATCTCAATCATAGGCGCAGTCACATCCACCGCAACATCATGATTCTACGACACGATCGCCGATAGAAATTGTCCCACCATCCGCCGCACCTACATCGGCATCTATGACCCCTCCCGCTGCACACACATCCATATCACCCCACTCCGTTTTCGGTGGGCCCTCACCGACTTCGGCATTACACCCGTCGAATAAACTGGCGGATTGGACTCGATGTTTAATCCGCTCACTGCTCTAGCGCCTTCAAGGTTTGACCGTCTCGCGGCAATCCGTGCCGCCAAGGCTGCCATACAAAGCGGACAACAACAACAACTTGAGCGCAAATTGTCGGGTCACATTCGCTGCGGGCTCGGCCGGTGTCAGTGCAGGTTCCTCGACAGATAGTGAGTTCAAGCGCGGACTGGGCGGCAGCGGCTATGAGTAGTATTGGCAGTGGTAGCTCTGGGGGCGGTGCAGGAGGAGAGTACTGCCACGGTTTTTGTTAAGATCGAGCGTCCATCGATGCGTGCTTCTTTGTTTCCCGCCGAGTATACAGTACCTGAAGGGTTCTGAATACATGAAACGTTGTAATTCTCGATTCTATAAGTGTCATCAGAAAAAGTGACAGCCGGATATATGGAAATACATGACATCGTAATAGTTACAAGTCCGGATTTGCTAAGTATTGAAGACTACAGTATATGCAGCCAAGAGTAGATTGAAAAAAAAGTCTCACACCACAATATATGAGATGGGGTCACACTGTATCTGACAAGCAGGTCTTGTTATCTGCCCTGCACTGGGCCAAGGGAATTGCAGTCACAATACAATGTGATACAGGACTTGCCGGTGACATTGGCATAGGGACAACAGAAATGTGGTCTCAATGTAATGCACAAACTAAATTTCATCATGAATACAAGAAATGTGATACAGAATACTTTGGACTATGTCCTCTACATAGGACTACATTCAAAGGCATAGCATGTAGTACTCATTGTCTGCGACCAAGTCTCGAGTCTGAGACTCCGCCGACTCGGAGCTTGCCTGCCAGTGCTGGGATGGCCCGGGTCACCCAAGCTTGCTCACTACGAGCTTCACACTTGGCCAACATCATTCTCTTTCATCTACTAGTATGTAGTGTCTCTTGTCACAGTCTGGAAGCTTGTAGTTTGTTTTTGAAAGTGATTCATTCTCTGTCTTAACTCATAACTCAAGGGGAAGATTGCACGCGCTGGACCTACTACGGGCCCAAGCCACCAGACTAGTACTTTTCACTTTCTCCACTCCGGGCCGCCGGCCGTTGTAGCTCCCTTGAAACTTCACGCTCTCTTGCCCTCTTTCCCATGGCGCACCTCCCCACCCAAGCCACTTAGCCACTACCGATGAGGACACGTTGCCTCTATTTCAACTACCATGCTCACCACCGAAACCTCTTTTGCGTCCGCGATGGAGTTCTCGAGTACTCCGGCACTCTTCTTCCACCACGGCCATCCGCCTCCAACATCCCTCTCCCAAGCTCGATGTCTGTGTCACCTCCTGCACCACCATCACTACTTCCCGCACGCAGGAGCGTGATATCGCTCTCCGAAGCACTCTTTTGATGAGTCATCCGGGTCGTCCGAAGTATCAGCTACGAGTACAAACACTGCAAGGCGCGCGGGATGGTGCACGGGCTCGTAGCTGCCCCGCAAGATGACGTGGATGCTGTTGTACATTGGAATCAGAGCATATATTAGCGCATATAGGTTGCTTTCGGGCTGCCTTACCCTCTGGTGCGTCGACGGAGCCCTCGAACTGTGTGATGGTGATACGTCTGACTTAGAACGGGTGGCCAAAGATGCTGAGACCAAAAGTGCGGCAGCCCTCAATGCTGCTGTTGAGCGGAGACCCTCTCTACCATTATCCACAGTTAGAGTCAGTCCCTTCTATGTTCTCCATTTATCCCTTGCAACTCAGCATCATTACAGCCTTCACGAGAGGACTCTGCCAGCAATGCTTCCCCCCCGTCAACTCCCCTACAGCATGTCAAACTTGGTTCAAGTTCCTGTCCTCCCACACCGGGCTCGCATCAGCCGGCCTTTCCCATGCACTACATCCGAAGCAGCCAATCCAGACAGGAGGAGGAGAGGGGGGGGGGCGAAGGGCTTCGGGTTCGTGTCCGTCAGAGTCAGGTGAGGCTTCGCTCTTTAACGAACGGCTTGTCGAAGAGTAGATTTTCGGGCCTTCGTTCTTCGTCGTCCTTGTTGACATCATCACCACCCAACAGCGCCTCTGTACCTGGAGGCACGGCTGATTCGCTTTTTGGCCTATGCTTGCGCTGACGTTTACGAGCGTGCTTGCCCATTACTTGTCACAGAGTGTCGAGTCGAGCATGGATTTTTCGAACCCGGCCCGCGTTGTTCCGTCCCAAGTCGATGTTCCGGTCTTTCCCGCTGTGAATCGTATCTTTATCTTGATCTCCACAACAATTTTATGACTGGTTTGCGCTGATAGATGGCTCAGTGGCGCATAGCCAGGAGGCACACTTGCGACAGGCTTGTCGGCCGCATCGATCAGGTCGATACAGAAGTTGCGAGTACGTTGGATAGGCAGAAAAGCGTGGAGGAGGGCGGTAAAAGTCTGCAAGACGCAAGTCAAAAGTTCGTTGGATGAGCGGGTGCGTATTGCCTTCCTCACACATCTTTCGGACGCATAGAGGAGCTTGATATTTGTGTCGTCATTTTACAAGATCAACTGGTGGAGTTGCAAACAGCTATGCTACACACTCGAACTCGTCGACCGCAAACAACGTATGAGCGTCGCGATGTGCAATAACAGCGAAGTTTGCGGTGCGCTCACGAAGCTATCCGAATCGGTCGAGGCGATCATCCCCAAGGGCAAGTCTCTCGCTAACGCCAACGGGGACATTGGCGATCTCGTCGAACAAGAAATGGTCGGCGCCACAAGGGCGATCGAGGCTGCGACGCAACGCCTTCAACAGTTCATGGCGCGTCCGCACGACTCGACGCACTTCTCCACAATCGATCTGCAAGTCCACAACTCGACCCTAGCCGCCGCTCTGGCGATCACCAACGCGATCGCGCGTCTGATCAAAGCGGGGACCGACTCGCAGCAAGATATCGTCGTGCAGGGCAAGGATGCCAACTCGACCCAACAATTTTACAAGCGAAACAATCGGTGGACCGAGGGGATGACCTTGGGATACTTTCAGGAACTGAGAATGCGATGCGCCTGCTCAATCACCCTGGTGAGTCGCCCGTTCTCCAGACGTTCTTAATAATCTAATCTGTCTGTTCCAAGCTTCATCAACCGTTGCCTAATACGTGTTCTCCTTTGTCAGCGGTGTGGGTAGTGCCATCTCCCTAATCATCCTGCAGACAAAGAGCTCAAGTGGGAGGAGGAACACCATGTAAGTGCAAATTGTTCTCGACATGAGGTTTCTGTTTGTGGATCCTAGGCATGCTGTGGATGCCCCACCTTCCTTAATGAGATGAATTATTTGTTCTGCAATTATATCATGATGTCTGGCCTGAAACATGCTTATTTTGAGATGTAACACAAAACTGTACTAGCAAATTGTTGTACATGGCAGTACATGAGTCAAGCTCAATACATTCCCATACAGTAGAGATTCACAATGTACTCAAGTATATTCTAATAAATGGTAATACATGGTCTGCATCAACTACATTTCAATGTCAGCCGTTTCACAATGCATTCTGTTGCAGGACTGGCAAGACATACAACAAATGTGGTATTATATATCATAATACATAATTATATAGTGGGCCATCTTTTTTTCTGACGGTCTTGGGCTAAATCTTAATAACACAGAAAATCGAATCAAAAATACCTTGTTTTTTTGGTGTGCATCTGAGTCCACCACATGAGGCCAAAGTGCTGTCTCAACTTCATCTCCACTAGTGTCCCCCCTCTCGAGTCCCGAAATGTCCGATTTTTCATTGACCACTGCTTTTGCACGCCTAGAGAACAAGCTGAGGCGCACGACGTGGTGAGTCCCAAACCTCTATGTTCGCATTTCGTGCACCAAATTTTGAACCAGAAAAACACGCCATCAAAAAACCACTGGCATTTGCCTATCTCTGTCCTCAACGATGACGTCCTTCTCCACAGATTCTATATCCACCGACTTCATATTGAAGACGAAGACAACACGGAGTGTCAGATATCCGCTTTGGGACTACCAACGTTGGTGGTACAAACTGGCGCATGTTTCCACTGGCAGATAGTGGCAGAGTCTCATACTTGCAGCACCATCTCTAGTCGAACTTCACCTAGTGTGTGCCAGTGGCTTTCTCACTCTGATCACGACCAATGATCGAAATGAGCATATTTAGTCCAAAGTATTGCGTATACATGTTAAACAACACTTTGAACTAAATCTCATCGATATATAAGAAATATTTTTGTTCATGATTGCAAGCGTTGTTAATCTGCACAACATAAGTCAATCAATTCCAAAAAGAACCACATATTGCACTTACCGAATCCCTCAACAGTCCTATGACAAGCGCGAGGTTTTCCAAGTCATTGCCCAAACTGATGTCTTTTCCATGTTGGAACTCCCCCGCAATGGTGACATTTCCCAATGCATCAGGGCCCCTGTAAATAAAAGGCATCCACTGTTCCCCCGAGGTAAACCATCCACGCAAAAGAGATAGACTTGCATGGATACAGGTGATTAATAAATCAGGCTAAACGATGGGCAAAACGATGGGCACCTTTGTTGCTTGCAATACGATGCGGCCGTGATCGTTGCTTGGGGGCGAGCCTCATATAGGTTATTTTTCTCGGTACAAATGATAATCAGAGTATCCGGCATGTTTTTCGGCGCAGTGAGTGCATGAATTGGACTGCTACGCAAACGGTCTGAAACAGATGAAAAACAGTGATAGAGAGAATAAAGAGTGCGCTTACTAGAGAACAGTCCAGGGGAAACACGGACCAACACGAAATCAACCAGTCCAGCGATCAGTTCCGACCTTTGGCCGGAGACAATACCTTCTGCCCCTGCAATGACGTCCCCTTCACGCCCACACTCTCACCACTACACTCAGGCCCTCCCACACCGGCCCCCATCCACCACTACTCCATTAACCATGTCCTCTTTAACTGCCGCCTCCACTCTGACCATCGTGCCTCCACTATTGCGGGGATCTCCTCACAGTACCTCTTCTCCACTGAAGCAGGTGGCCGACGTCTAGCCCAATTCCTACTCCTCTCACAACAAGGCCTCCGGCCCCTCCCACCCCGCCCCGACCCCCCTTGAATGATTCCGGCCCCGGCCGCGCTCCCTTCTGTCTAGCCTCCTCTTATTATACTCCTCCTTTCTCCCCTTCTCTTATACCTTTTTTTTTTTTTTTTTTTTTTTTTTTGTGAAGCGATGTATTAGGTAGTTGAAGATAGTAACTAAGTTACCTAACAGCACTACACTAATGCGCTGGAGCGGGCCGTGCGGCCCGAAACCCGAAGGAGGACAAAAATGCGTTTATGCACACCCCTGGTATGGGGTAGTGTGGGACTCATTGGCGGTGTGACCGTTGGTACTACCCACTAAAAACCTCTTTTCGTGTTGTCTAGGCAGGACTGGGTCCTGGATGCTTTGGAGGGGGGGGCATCATCCCGGGAGTGTTTGTTTCAGTTTGTCGCAGTTTGGTTATGGCGAAACGCGGCGCTCAAGTCTTATCTTTGGTCTGTTTGGTTTGCTCCTAGCTGGGTTTCGTTCTACGAGACTACGAGAAGGTCTCGTCTCGTGTTATCCATTCTGGGCTTAGGTTCCGATTCTGTTTTTCTAGGGCGTTTTCCCATGTGTTTTTGATTAAGGTGAGCGTTTCGTTTGTGCGGGATATCTTCGTTGCCAGGATTTTGTCTTCGATTAGTCGTTTATTGATCTTCTTTGTCCAGCGTTTTTTGACTTCCTGGGGTGAGTGTTGGGTTTCTTGTATAACCCTATCGCATCTTAACACCCATATCAGGTGGGTTGCCTCGGACCACAGGATCTGGAGTAGGCGGGATGCCCCTCTTGTGTGGGGTGTTCTCGGCGTGGCCGCTTCGGGCCCTTCCTCCCTTTGGTTGTTCTGAGGGCTGTATGATAGGAGACCGCAGCCCAGTGCGGTTCCTAGCGTTACGGGTGGCCAGGTCTGGTCGTTGTGTGGCCACATTTCTCGGGCGTGGTTCCAGATTTGTTGTCTTGTGGGGTGTTGGCACTCTGTTAGTATGTGTTCCATTGATTCTATCACGTCGCATGTTGGGCACATGGCTCTTTCCCTTCTCTTATACCTTGTTTCCTTACTTGCGTCTCCGATTGGATAGTACCTTGTACAGAGTAACTTAGTCTTGTCGCAATATACGCGGGGACTATAAACCCCAATTCAAAAAAAAAAAAAAAAAAAGAAATCAACCAGTCCGCTGAATGAACGGTTGCCAGAATCCATTTTTTTAATAAAAGTTGCTGTGACGGGAAATTCAGGGATTACTTCAACCCGCGATGTTGTACTGTGCAACGTTGAAATGACATGCAGCAAGATAATGTTGGTCAATATCCGACCACCGGCCTCGGTCTTAAAAGGGAGAAGGCATGAAATGGGATGGGATGTACTCCAGCAGCTGACATTGACTTACCCCAAGAGGGACACTGCTGCGGATGAACCTGACATGTTGAGAGGTGGTTTCAAAGGATAGACCACTGGCTGTAGGGATGGACACGGGTTAGGGTATACCCACCGGGTTTGCGGGTAGGGTATCCACGGGCCGGGGTCTCGGGTATCAATCTTGCCGGCCCGCACCAAACCCGTACCCCAGACCACGGGACCCGGACCCGCAGCCACGGTTTTTGACCTCCACATGTGCATTGCACAACACTACATAGCATTAAATATTACTAGACTAGTGACAATTTATCTAAGACATGAGAGCCAGAGCTAGCATAATCGGCATCCTTAAATAAATATCTCGAAAGGTGGCCCACTATGATGCTTGGCCCTGGAAGCGGTACAGGGAGCGTGGCTGCACCGCAGCAGTGGGGGGTGGGGCGGGGGCAAGAACATGAAGTGGGGATGCCATGGCACACACCAGTCGCTGGCGTCAGGTGCTCGGGCAGTCGCAAGGGCGCTGCCAGCGCTATCCTGCCAAAGAAGTCGACGCGGTTCGACTCTGAGTCCGGAAGCGGCGGGGGAAGGGAGGAGGGCACGCTTGGGCAGTCGCAACGGCGCTTCCAGCGTGATCCTGCCAAAGAAGTCGACGCGGTGCGACTCTGAGTCCGGAAGCGGCGGGGGAAGCGGTAGAGGGGAGGAGGGCGTGCCACACATCGGTCCCAGGCGTCAGGCGCTCTGGCGGTCGCAACGGCGCCGCCAGCGCGATCCTGACGCCAAGGACGTCGACGCAGTGCAACTCTGAGTCAGGAAGCAGCGGGGGAAGCGGTAGAGGGGAGGAGGCCGTGCCAGATGCCAGTCGCAGGCATCAGGCGCTTGGGCAGTCACAACGGCAGCGCTAGCACGATCCTGACGCTTGCGACGTCGACGCGGTGCGAGTTCGAGTCTGGAAGCAGCTGGGGAAGTGGTAGAGGGAAGGAGGCCATGCCCCATGCCAGTCGCAGGCGTCAGGCGCTCGGGCGGTCGCAACGGCGCCGCCAGCGCGATCCTGACGCCAAGGACGTCGATGTGGTGCGATGGGCTCCCTTCAGCGTCGACGCGAGGCCATCCATCGAAGGGGATGAGGGGGAATGAAGGGGGAGCCAGGAAATGGAATCTGAAGAAGAAAGCTTCACAAAAGTCAGAAAAATCAGAAGGTGGAAGAGTGAAGGCAGCGTACCTAGCAACGCCTGATGGGAAGCACCCTTCAAGCGTCCCAACGTCCCTCCAACGCGACGATAACAAGAGGCAGAGGCAAAGCAGGAGGAGGAAGAGGAGGAGGAGGAGGAAGAGGACCAGCAGAGGAGAGGTGCTCCAAAAGACGATGTGCCGGAAAACAACCAGAAAACTAAGCACAGTGTTGATGGTGAAGGCAGTGGCAAGGTGAGAAAGGATTGCGGGCGAACAAAAAGAACCACGACAGAGGGAGGCGACAGGGGGAGGCGACAGAGGGAAGGCGCGACACGCACGAACGAAAAATCAAAGGCAGTTGAGGTAAGCGGCAATGCAGCTATTGAAGTGAGCTGTAGGAGTGCCAGCAGTTCTAGCATCAATGGTGTAATGGTAAACTCATAGTTTTCCTATATTGCTGCGTGCACAGGTCGGGGGTTCGAATCCGCATCTGTGCAATTGTCAGGAAGCGTGCTATTGGATGATTATGTGAGTAACTGTGAGAATATCTTACCTAGAATTGATTGGATTAGTAATCTGGGGCTGCTGGTATGATTATTGTATTTATTTATTTATTTCAGCCCATACCCTTATCAATTAGGCATGGGTTTTATCTGATACCCACAGCCTTACCTGAGGGTTACCCGTACCCGTGCCTGGGGTACGGGTTTTTCAGGGGTAGGGGTATGGGTACCTCTGGAGATACCCCAGGGTTACCCACGTCCATCACTAACTGGCTGTAGCGTCAGCCTTCCCCTCATCCTCAATCTCACTCCGTTTATGTTCGGACAGCAAGAGATCACAATAACAACGTAAACCGACGTCATGAGGGGTAGTAATATCAGCATTCTGGAACAGTATATGCTGAGCGCTGAGGTATGGGTGAACAACTAATGTATCTTGGGAAGACATGAGATGGGATGGGAAGAAGAGCAGCCACAAGTGGTTTCGTCCGGGCCGCGAGTTGCACGTGAGCGGTGTGATACACTAGTACTCATAGCTACATGTTGCTGAATATAGATGCTGATCTTTTTCTTAAAAACGTACAGTAGGTATACGCAGAGGTGGCGAGATAATTCGATGATAGTCGGAAGGCATTACACCCATAGTAGGTCACTGATTTTCCCATTTCGTGTTTAACAGTACAGTGCCAGCGTAGAAGAACCAAGGGAAGAACTAGAGCCGCTGCGGCAGCCATCACCTCGTTCTAAAGTACATTCCAGAAATATGTTCTTGAATCACATCGGAAGATATATCTCCTTACTTCAAGTTGCATGCCAGTGGTATTCTGGGGCACTCCATCTTGCTGGTGCAAGCGATCGAAACATTCTTTGCACTGCAATTGCTCTCGTGTGGTTTTCTCATAAGCAATGCCTTTGGCTCGCTTGTAACCTCAGGCTTGCCTCAGGTATTCTCAGAGGGATGCAGGGGAAATTGGGCCATGCCGGCGGCCACGTGCAGAGGAGGTCTGTCACTCTCGTGCAAGCTGCACGAGAATCACAAGAATTATCCCTCACATTAATTATCTCAGGACCCCCCTACTTTACGCTGGGAGTCGGGAAGGCAGCTCGTCCAGTCTTCTGCACCCCTATTCGTAGCACGCATTCACGGACAGGGGGATATTCCGCGCGTCACCGGCCTCAGGCCCGGAAACCGGTACGTCTTTTCCTTTTCTTCCCCTTCCTTCCCAAGATTGTCAGAGTTCGTCCCCACCCGCGGCAGAAGACCCCTCTGCCCTACTTCAAGCCTATGTACGTTTTCTCAGCTGACAGGCTCCGTCCAGCATTAGAAGTAGGTATTTATGATACTTGGTACTAGTTGTTCACTCATCCCTTTCATCTCAGAAAACGCGGTTGTCGAGTACTAACAAAACTACTCTCCGTGCAATCGGTATACGTTTTAACCGCAGTCTCTATCTGTCTCAAGATAAACAAAGCGTGATCAAGGCTGAGGGGAATGCTGACGCTACAGCCAGTGGATTATCATTTGAAACAACATCTCAACTTATCAGATTCATGCGCAACAATGTCGCTCTTGAGGTAAGTCAATGTCAGCTGCCGGAATTCATCGTATTCGCGCCTTCTCACTTTCATTTTCAAGACCATGGCCAGAGGTCGGCCATTAACTGACGTCATTTTGCTCCATCTTGCTTCAACGTTGCAGAATCAAGCATGGCGGGTTGAAATTATCCCCGAATTTCCCGTCAGCGCAGCTTTCAAGACGAAATCTAGCGACCGTTCATTCAGCGGACTGGTTGATTACGTGTTGGTTCGCGTCCCCCCCGGAAACTTCTTCGGTATGCCCGCTCTTTATTCTCCCTGTAATTATCTTACATCTGTTCAAGAATTTTTGCATCGCAATCCCATTGAAGCACTCAGCATTTCTCAAGAGATATACGCGCCAGTTACTTCAATTATTATTGGAGCCAAGAAAAATAACCTAGTTGGGGCTATCCCGCATGCAGCGATCATGGCCGCATCGTATTGCAAGCAACAAGAGTCTGTCAATCGGTTTTGCCTTCGTTTAACCTGATCTAACATGTATCTATATAAGAGTATCTGTTTTGCGAGGATGCATCACTTCGGGGGAACAGTGGATGCTTTTTATTTACAGGAGCCTTGATGGTTTGGAAAAAAACTCCGACATTGGAGAGTTCCAATTTACAAAACAGTTCAGTTTGGGCAAGGACTTGCATAACCTTGCATTTGTCGTAGGAGTGTTGGGTGATATGGTAAGTGCTTTATTTGGGTCTTTTGAGATCAAATAACTCGTGTATTGTATAGGCTAACAATGCCCTCAATTACAATCAAAAGTATTTTTCATATCTACCTGAATGATTGGGGGATAATTACAATTGTATGTGGTGATGTAGCTAGAAATTGTTATGCCTTCCATGAGTTGCCGAATGACATGAAGTTCCGCATCAAACCATCTGGATTACCATTACTCTCGATGTCAGAATTGCCGCGGTCATCGGTAAGAGGGAGGTATTGATCACAGGAGTAACACATGATTGAAATGGCACTCATGAGTATCAAGCCTAGCAAACTGTATGCGAGGTGTTGCCTTGACACCGCGGCGCAAGAAGCGGTCGAAAATGCTGCGTTGTTCGGCATGGCGTTACAAAGGTATCTAACTTGTGCGGTCGAAAACTCGTAATTACTCCAACGGTCCGGCTAATACTGTGACGATGCAGTATCATTCTATTTGTGAACGATCCGCAGCATGAAAGACATGTATATGTATATGCTTATGTTTTTTTCCACAGCGTCACGGCGTTCAAGTTGGGGTTGGCCGCATCGCGTTGAGACTCCCGGGCGCTCCAGGAGTATTCCCCTCATCTTCTAACCCGTCGCTCAAGTTCAGGATGCTGACTGTATAATGTGTAAAAACCATGTATCTTGTCACTTTCTTGACCAGTCTTTCTCTCCGTAGTCACCGAAATCACAATCGACTACGTGACTGTGACCAGCTCACCGCCGTGAGCAGCCTTGTCACGGTCCCAAACTATTCCTATGGTCTTTCGTCGTCCGTCGTCCGAGTCTGGTACCCAGTTCTCGCCGCCGCCGAGTACGCATTCCTCTCCGCGGCGGACAAAACCTCATCCCCTACACCCGTCGAATAAACTGGCGGAATTGGACTCGATGTTCAGTCCGCACGCTGCTCAAGCGTCTTCAAGGTTTTTCCGTCTCGCGGCGGTCCGTGCAGCCAAGGCTCCCATACAAAGCAGACAACAACAACTTGAACAACAGCAAGCGCAGGTAGTCGGATCGCAATCGCTGCCGGCTCGGCCGGTGTCGGTGCATGTTCATCGGCAGTCAGTGAGTTCGAGTGCGGACTGGGCGGCGGTGGCCATGAGTATTGGCAATGGTAGCTCTGGGGGCGGAGGGGGTGCTAATAAATGCTGTAGTGGTTGAGGCGGTGCAGGAGGAAACTAGCAGATGGTACTTTAGGATATTGAAGTTTAGCGGAGCAAACAGGGAAGAGAACTCCCACGGTTTGTGTCATGATCGAGCGTCTATCGACCTTGTTTCCCGCCTGAGTATACAGTATCTGAAGATTGTGAACACACGAATCGTTGCAATTCTCGAATCTAAAGGTGTCTCAGGCTAATTCTTTATCACGTCGAAAATCGAACCAAAAATATCTTATTTTTTTTCTGTGTTCAATGCTGCGTCCATGCTTGGATTAGTTGGATACGGCCACGACTGCCCGTCACGTTGGCACTGCCAAATACAAATAACATGAGGCAATTACAGTGACTCGGGGGCCAAAGCACTGTCTCAACTTCATCTCTACCAGTGTCCCCCCCTCGAGTCCCGACATGCCCAATTTTTCATTTACGACTTCTTTTTCACGCCTAGAGAACAAGCTTCGCCTAGGCGCACGACGTGGTGAGTCCCCAAAGCTCTACGTTCGCATTTCATGCACCAAATTTTGAACCAGTTCAATGCAGCGTCCATCCTTGGATATGGCGCCGGCCTTGCGCCGCGGCCATGACTGCCCGTCACGCTAGCACTGTCAAGTACAAATAATATGAGGCTACCATGACTCGGAGGCCAAAGTACTGTCTCAACTCCCAACTTCATCTCTACCAGTGTCCCCCTCGAGTCCCGACATGTCCTATTTTTCATTCACCACTGCTTTTGCACGCCTAGAGAACAAGCTCCGCCGAGGCGCACGACGTGGTGAGTCCCAAAGCTCTATGTCTGCCGCGTTTTGGGCACCAGATTTTGAACCACTGCAGTAAAACACGCCATCAAGAAACCACATCCGCCTATCTCTGTCCTCAACGATGACATACTTCTCCACATATTCTATATCCATCGACTTCATGTCGAAGACGAAGACAACACGGATAGTGTCGGATATCCGCTTTGGGACCGCCAACGTTGGTGGTACAAACTGGCGCATGTTTCCAGACGATGGCGGAGTCTCATACTTGCGGCACCATCTCTACTCGATCTTCACCTTGTCTGTGCCAGTGGGGTGTCAGTAGCAAATATGCTGGCACATTCGCCACCTCTTCCACTCGCCATCTACTATTTCGACAGCTACACGACATTAAATGCAGAAGATGAAAAGGGCGCACTCCTAGCACTCTCTCATCGTGATCGTGTGCGTCGTATCGCCTTACGCGTGCGAAGCTCGGAGCTGGAGAAGTTATTCGTGGCCATGGATGGGGAATTCCCAATTCTGGAACGCCTGAACATCGTTTCTTCGAACCCATCGGGAGTGACACTTCCCCGAACATTTGGAGCACCCAAGCTATCCTACGTCAAACTCACACGCGTTGCGCTTCCAATACAACTTCCTTTACTCACAAATACCGGCCTTGTCTCTCTCCAGCTACAAGAGATCCCGGACTCTGCGTTCTACCCTCCAAGCTACATACTCGCATCGCTTTCGCTCATGCCCCAGCTGGAGACTCTGTGGATTACGTTCAACTACCTTCCTCGCAGCTGGGACGCTCGGGGTACTGCAATCACCTCTCATGTGACACTTCCTAACCTTCGCGAGTTCAAATTTCGGTGTTTCAGAGCTTATCTGGAAGGTCTTTGTGCTCAGATGACCGCCCCTGTTCTCAGCATCTTCGATGTTTCTTTTCTCGATCAACTTACGTTCACAGTTCCACACCTTTTATCGTTCATGCAGACGTCAGAAAGATTCAGATTTCGTGCTATCAAGCTCACCTGCAGCCGGGGTTTTATTCATCTTCAGGGGGACCCACAACCGAATGGCCTGGACCCTTTCAGCTTGAAAATCCCGTGCTACCACCTCGGCTGGCAAAGGTCAATACAGATACTCGACGCACTTTTCCCAGTACTCTCTGTAGCTGTGCAAGTCACCCTAATTGTGAACAGCATTTCACAGCAGCACAACGACGTCGATCGTACACAGTGGCGCGGACTTCTCAGGCCATTCAGCGATGTGAAGGCGCTTCGCGTAGTAACTGATGTCAGGGGTTACGGTTTCGGCCATTCTCTACATACAGAGGATGGAGAACAGCCTCTGGATCTGCTGCCTAATCTGGAGGAGGTCAGCTATTCTGGAAGAGATGATGAAAATGCATTTACGCCATTCATCAATGAACGAGAGGCCGTGGGCCATCCTGTGCGCCTGACACTGCAGGTTGGTGATTTTACCCACCAGAGATTTTGAATATGCTATGTAAAAGTCATCACACATGGGATACTGTCTCTTGTTACTAGACCGCTGGAAATGTTGAGACGATCCGGATCCCGCGGAAACTGAGGATCAGCGCTGACGCACTAGTTATGACTACAGACAATTTATGTACTGGACTAGCTCCCTGGACACTTAGATACACGATTATAGGTAGAATAAAGAATTTCTATTATTCTGGACATTTACATCTGGTTTGGATAGTATAAAAGTGTGTAGTTTTCGACGCACTCACTTCAGTCTTTTTGCCTATGACTGAAGTGAGTACCGCTTATATCATTTCTTACCGTATTTAGCTTACCTGTCACTTAGCGCTATCTAATCTCACAGCCATTTATCTAAGCTATTGTATCGACGGAAAGGTTGGGGAGGGTGCTCTAGGATCAAATGGCTCGAGGGATGGTCAGGTCCCGATGGATGTACCCACCTGCGAAGCGGCACGGTGCGTGCACATTAACCTTGAATGTGAATCACGATAGTTGCATCCGGCATAGATTATTCAGCACCATCTCACTCTTCGACACCAGCGTGGGCGGCGGGGGAACACCCCACATCGAACATCGACTAGACCATCTCAGTCACGGGCGCAGTCACATCCACCGCAACATTCTACGATGGCCGATAGAAATTGTCCAACCATCCGCATCTACATCGGCATCTATGACCCTTCCTGCCGCACACACACCCATATCACCCCAGTCAGTTTTCGGTGGGCCCTCACCGACTTTGGCATTACACCCGTCGAATAAACTGGCGGAATTGGACTCGATGTTCAAGTTCAATCCGCTCGCCGCTCAAGCGTCTTCAAAGTTTGTCCATCTCGCGGCGGTCCGTGCAGTCAAGGCTCCCATACAAAGCAACTTGAACAACAAGCAAGCGCAGGTAGTCGGATCACATTCGCTGCCGGCTCGGCCGGTGTCAGTGCAGGTTCCTCGACAGTCAGTGAGTTCGAGTGCGGACTGGGCGGCGGTGGCCATGAGTAGTATTGGCAGTGGTAGCTCTGGGGGGGCGGGGGTGCTGTAGTGGTGGAGACGGTGTAGGAGGAAAGTGTCAGTTGACTGTTCTGTGATAGTAGATGGTACCTTAGGATATTGAAGAAGTTTAGCGGAGCAAACAGGGAAGAGAACTGCCACGGTTTGCGTTATGATCGAGCGTCTATCGGAGTGTGTTTCCTTGTTTCCCGCCTGAGTATACAGTATCTGAAGGTTGTGAACACATGAAACGTTGCAATTCTCGAATCTAAAGGTGTCTCAGGCTAATTCTTGAAAATCGAACCAAAAAAAATATCTTAACTTTTTTGGGTGTTCAATGCCGCGTCCATGCTTGGATATGGCCTTGCGCCACGGCCACGACTTCCCCTCACGCTGGCACTGCCAAATGCAAATAACATGAGGCTACAACGACTCGGAGGCCAAAGCACTGTCTCAACTTCATCTCTACCAGTGTCCCCCCCCCCCTCGAGTCCCGACATGTCCTATTTTATATTTTCCACTGCTTTTGCACGCCTAGAGAACAAGCTCCGCCGAGGCGCACGACGTGGTGAGTCCCCAAAGCTCTATGTTCGCATTTCGTGCACCAAATTTTGAACCAGTAAAACACATCAAGAAACCACTGCCAGTGGCACATTCGCCTATCTCTGTCCTCAACGATGATGTCCTTCTCCACATATTCTATATCTATCGACTTCATATCGAAGACGAAGACAAAACGGATAGTGTCGAATATCCGCTTTGGTACCGCCAACGTTGGTGGTACAAACTGGTACATGTTTCCAGACGGTGGCGGAGTCTCATCCTTGCGGCACCATCTCTACTCGATCTTCACCTTGTCTGCACCAGTGGGGTGCCTGTAGCAGATATGCTGGCACATTCGCCACCTCTTCCGCTCACCATCTTCTACTGGCTCGATGGATATGCGGAAATGAAAGCAGAAGATGAAAAGGACGCACTCCTAGCACTCTCTCACCGTGATCGTGTGCGTCATATCGCCTTACGCGCGTTAAACCAGCAGTTGGAGAAGTTATTCGTGGCCATGGATGGGGAATTCCCAGTTCTGGAACGGCTGAATGTCGTTTCTTCGGACCCACTGGCAGTGGTGACACTTCCCCGAACATTTGGAGCACCCAATCTATCCAACATCAAACTCCTACGCGTCGCGCTTCCAATACAACCACACTTACTCACAACTACCGGCCTTGTCTCTCTCCAGCTACGAGAGATCCAGAACTCTGCGTTCTACCCTCCAAGCTATATACTCGAACCGCTTTCACTCATGCCCCAGCTGGAGACTCTGTGGATTACATTCGAAGGCTTTGATCGCAGAGCGGAGGCTCGGGATACTGCAATCACCTCCCACGTGACACTTCCTAACCTTCGCAAGTTTGAATTTTTGGGTGACAATGCCTATCTGGAAGGCCTGTGTGCTTGGATGGCCGCCCCTGTCCTCAACATCTTCCATGTCGAATTTTTACATCTAGTTAGGTTCACTGCTCCACACCTTTCATCGTTCATGCAGACATCAGTTACGTTCAGATTTCATGCTATCAAGTTCACCTGCAGCAGGGGTTTCGACTTCATTCATCTGCAGGGGGACCCACAACCGAGCGGCCTGGACCCCTTCAGCTTGAAATTCAAGGCCTCCTACCTCACCCCTCAAAAGCCAATACAGGTACTCGATGCACTTTTCCCAGTACTCTCTGTAGCGGTGCAAGTCACCCTAATTGTGGACATTTCACCAATGTCGAACTCCTACCTCAATCGTACAGATTGGCGCGGATTTCTCAGGCCGTTCAGCAATGTGAAGGTGCTTCACGTGGTAACCGATGTCGGGCGTCTCGGCCATTCTCTACGTATAGAGGATGGAGAACAGCCTCTGGATCTGTTGCCTAATCTGGAGGAGATCAGCTATTCCGGAAGCGATGATGAAAATGAATTTACGCCATTCATCAATGAACGAGAGGCCGTGGGCCATCCTGTGCGCATGAAGAAGGGGTCTATGACTTTTGTCAGGGAATTACTCGCAGCCTCAGGTATTCCCGTCATGATGATTGCAGGTGTCCCAGTTTTAGGGGGATCTTGACAACAAGGAAGGCCACCATAAGTCGCTACATGGACATAGATTACCCCTACATCTACATTTTCATGACGTATTTCCAAAATTTCCTCGCTTCCGTCACGCTCTCCAGTTTCGCTAACTATAATACTCAGAGTCGCCGTAACTGCCTCCTACACTTTACTGCATATCGCCTGCGCACACAGGTCGTGTTGTCTATTACGATACTTGTAGTTGACTCGAAGGCTTGATAGTACCACGACCTTAGAATATGGTTGAATCACAAATCTCGACTGAGATCTCACACGGACGGTTGGTACTGGCCAAGGCAGCTGTTACACTCGGCGTGGGTGGGTGGGTGGGACACATGTTCACGTTACTAGAGATCACATACTGTAGAGGCCGTGGAGACAATTTCAATTTCACAATGCCAACAATTGTCAACGTATGGTGGGTCTCTATCCTCTGTCAAGTACAGTTCAACAGCGTATATTGTTGTGGTCCATGTGTTGTGACTAGGTCGTGACTTGAAGTTACTCTACTACAGAGAATACTGGGAAAAGTGTGCTTCTACGCAACCGGACGAGGAGGTTCTTGCAGAGCGGCCACAGGAGCCTGAGCCTGATGATGAGGTACTTGATCTTATGAACAAACGGCCCATAACGCGTGAAAGTGGAACTCGCCCACACTCCCTGATCAAGAATATTCGACAAACGTGGGAAGGACTCGGAAACAGCTTTTCACGTGACAACGTAACAGTACCGTTACGCCTTAAGGACCCTAAAGGGTGTCAAACACAGAAAAGTTCTCGTTCACAATATCTATCTAACTGCTTTTGATGAGTGATGTTTGCGGATACTTTTTTACAGGAACCACTGACCGGCGCCGGCTTCAAGCCACTAGTAAATCGCATCGACATGGACCTCCGTTCGCTCGATGACCACAAAGGTCTTTCCATCCTTCTACCATTCCCAGCTCTCTGGCCTTCTCCGCAACAAATTTAAGCGCACAAAGCTCCGCTACCTTGTAGGTGATGCCATCCTTGGAGACGAACCACAAGATGGACGCATAGGTCGTATACCTGGCCTGGCTCACGCTTGTCGTATTCTGGATGCCGACTTTGATGAAAGTGCACATCGTATTCATCCCTACGCCCACCTCGCCAATGGCAAGGCGGTATGGGACAGTAGAATATATGTGGAAGATGGCAAGCTAGGACATGGCCCCTTGAGGCGCTTGACTTCCTGTGAACGCCGAGAGTAGAACGTGGTGTTACATGAGACAGCACAGTCGCTAGAAATTGAAGAAGGGAAGACGAATCAGCCTTCCATGTGAAAGGAGTAGTTATCACCCACTTGTTGGTAAGGGTGCGAACTTGAAGAAGAGGGAATTGCGACCCTGAGAGTTATCCGAGTCCCAGACTGAGAACCCATCAGGATTCTGTACCAGGCGTACAGGGTGGCCAACGGCCTTGGACGCATCAACGACATAACTTTGGAAATAGCTGAGCTCCTCCAGATTAGGCAGCGACTCAGTAACCGTAGTCTAATTAACTCTTTTGTCTTTACGTGGTCCAGGCACTTTGTGTAGCGGATTGTACGGCCGTGGTCATGTGTGCACGCATGATGTATTGGTGGCTGGCTGCAGGCGCCACCTAGACAGCGCCCAGGCCCCTGCTTCTCTGGGCCCCCCGGTGTAATCGTGTGATTAAATCATACACACGCCGTGCCCGCACGGAGTCAAGTGGGTCCCGATCTTCGCTCGGGATAATTCGCTAAAAGGTAATCCCGTGCCCGCCATGTTTTTGGTCAAAGAAATATGTTTGATTGTCAGTGAGAATGGGCTATATAATATTTATAATGTTTCAGAGCAAGGAGGTAGTAGAGAACGATAGCAACGAAAAAAATTGGATACTATACAAGGGAAGGGAACTTCCATACAACAGGTTTGGTGGTGGGAAAATGGCGTGATATGACGTAAGACGATGTGTCATGTGTCGGGTCATGTGCATACTCTGTTCCCAGCCAATAGTCTAGATTGACCGGAGTAGGAGTGGGCATTGCTAGTAGTGACGATGGTTTCAGTGCGAGGAGTGCACTAGGCCTACGTTGACACGCTGTCCAGGCACACGATACGGATGGGAGAGGTCGTCTTCTACAGAGATAACGAGTCGACCTTGGCATGACTCTTGACATGTGCAAGGAAAAGTAAGCGTGTGTGCATTGTTGAGTGGTTTACGCCAAACCCCGTTTGAGGTTACCCTGCACCGACAAGTATCAGGTCAAGGGAATAAGAAAAGGATACGGAAGAGATGGATGGATGGGATAACCGCACGAGATGGGGAGCCCTTTGCTACGTAGTTGGTTCGCGAACATGTGCGCCCGTGTAAGGTTGTTCACCTGGGGATCGCAGATGACGGAAAACCTGCCGACGAAATTGGAGCGTGGTGGTAGCTTCGTGAGGTCGCCGACCAACTCGTCGCCCCATTGGTATTCTGGGACGTGGACTGGGCGTGATGGCGCAGGTGCGGGCGCTGTTCGTGGTATGCTGCCTGTGGGCTGTGAACTTGCTGTGGGAGGCCCATTGTTCGGTTGGTAATGTGGAAGAGTGGTAGAGGTGCCAGGGGCTTGTGAAGGCGTGAAGGCTCCAGATTGCGGCGGGTGCTGGGGCCTCTGGTACGTGATAAGAGTTGTTAGTGGTGGTGAGTTGACATTGGGTGGTGAGGTAGATGGGATTCCGGTTTCGGATGGGGGGAGGAAATGCTGGGAGTTCGAAGCAGTAGCCATCTTGGCGGTCGTCCTCTCTTGGACGGATTTCTTCCAGCGATTGTAACTTTCAGTTCTGTTTCGACGGCAATGATAACAGTTCTTCCATAATGCATCCGGAAGAGGCACGTTACATTTTTTACATCTGATAATTGGCGGGTCGTTTGTGGAGGCAGAAGGGGCTTGCTTGTCGATGTTGTTGGCTAACATATTAGCGTGCGAGTGAGCTGCCCCGGGAAAGTGGCTCGGAGATCCACTCGTCATTCCGTTCATTTAGTCAGTCACCGTCTGCAATCAACCAGCCTCAATTGGCTCGTGCACTCCTCTTGAAATGTTTCTCACCTACACTCACGTCTAAGTCATCATTGTTGAACAAGTGAGTTCTTCCTTTAGGCTTTCCACACTACTTATACTCTCTAGCATCTCAATTCGACCCATTCAACACGCCTCCAGGGCTGCTAGCCCCCTTCTCCCCTTTACACTGAGACTGTAGTCACCGCATGCCTCACTCTCGGCCTTCCCTTTTTTCGCTTCCTGCTGAGCTTATCGAGGAGATCATCATCGTCTCCACACTTCTAGGCGACATCCGTACGGCTGCCACTCTCGCTCAGACATGTCACCACTTTCATTCTCTCGTCTATCACCCGCTTCACAAGCATCTCTGGCGCGAAATGTTTCTAATTGTCTTCGATCACCCTTGTCACGCTTATAAAGTGTGCACCCTTGGAAGAGCGCCACAATGTCACCCTTACCCAAGCAACAAAGGCAAAGGCAAAGGCAAAGGCGACAGTCTCTTCCCCGTCGATGATTATCCCTGGGAGGACGAGTTTAAACGGCGTATATGGACAGAATCCTTCATCCTCCGACGCACTCGGCCACCTTCCCATGATACATCAATTGAACTGCCGTCTACCGATTGTGAGCTATACACCATTCTGCAGACCCTCCTTCGTGTCATCTCGACTGCTGCGCCACTCCCCTACGACACTCTTGCTTACATAGAATCACATTGTGGTCCATGTGGCCCACCACACACGCACCCCATATTTTCCCCGCTGTTCGTTACCGCGCACACACGGCCCGTCCTCATCCCTGAATCACGCAACATCACCTGGTTAGCGAGCGTCCTCGCCTATGGCCTACCCCGTGCACTCATGGCGCGTCTCACGGTATTCGATGAGAGCGGCGGGGTCGATGTTCAAAAGTGGCCCGTCAAATGGGGTGGCTTGCTGACGAAACTTGTGGCGCAGATCGGTTTGACTGCCCCGATTACTGATACATCCTGTTCAATCGAGCGACGACGGGCATCCACTGTCGTCCTTGACGTCGTTAATACCAAGACGTCATCCACTGGCGAGGATGACGAACATGGAACCAGGGATTGTCAGAACTGGGTTTCGGACGACTCGGACGACGACCCGGATTTCGAACCTCATGGTGAGAGTGCGAGTGTGAGCGATGAGGAGAGCGAAAGCGAGATTGACGGGGATGAGGTGCTTGGCTCTACAGCAACCCAGGAGACGACCGCGCTGGATGGTGTACGCCGCTTGGCGCGAATCCGCGTCTACAACATGGCATACCTGCGCCCATCACGTGCCTTTGGGCCTTTCCTTCGGGTCAGGCCTCACCCCCCCTCTTCTCCGAGCGCTTCAAAGCCTGATCCATACGAGGAAGAAGAAGAGGAAGAGGACACGGTGAGGTCAACATCTGGTCCTCGTCGATCGCAGGTATACTAATGGCCAGCTTTCTTTTTCTCCACAGTACTTTGATGACGGTGAGAATGATGACGACGATGACGACGACGACTACAACGACGAGACGGTCGATGACGAGGACGGTGAGGAGGAAGAAGAGGACGCCGGATCGTATTACCAAGGGGATGCCAGCACCAAGCCTGCCACCGCTACCGCCTCTTCTTCTTCGTCCGCGCTTGGCTCTCGCAAGGCGCATGTGTCAGATATTATCCCGTCGGGTGACCAACTGCGCTTCGATTGGGCATGGATCGCTGCCGCACGCCAAGTAATCGAACTCAACTTGCGCGATCTGCTCAAGGACCGACACCATGGCGTCCTCCGTGCACTTCTTAGTCTCCAGGGGCTCCGTTCGTGCTCCGCACCGGGTTCCCCATCTGAGGCAGAGAGCGACTCGGAGGCCGACGTGTTTGAGGATGGGGAAGGATGGGACTGGGCAGGTGTAGAGGGACAATGGCGGTGCGTGTACATCATACTAGGACACAACGCCTTTGGGACTTTTTTTTTATTACCCCTGTCCCATGGGAACCGTTCGCAACTGGTTTTTGTGCTGAAGCCGACACTGTGTTGACAGACGATGTGTGTGTTGGTTGGACTATAGTGACTTGATCGGTACGTGGCTTCGTCTTCCTTATTAATTCATACCCCTTTCCCCCAAACTAACCCAATCATGTTCCCAAAGGCAACGACGTACGTATCAAGTTAAACGAAACCTCTCCAACGCTGACCTACCAAGGATTTTTTATTTATTTAAATTTTTAATTTAAACAATGCAACAAAAAGGCTCAACCGCTCGATATGCGCTTCAGCAATCCAGCACTATACGAGGTGATGCGCATCATCCCACTCACGCTACGCATAACGCACTATACGCGCGCACCTGCCTCATGGCCCGGCCGACCGACGATACACGTCGCCGGCGAATGGCATAGTACCACGTTGGCGCCGAACGAACTCACGTGTTTACGTGGCACCGTAGAGATGACCGCTTCGGGCGATATACGCTGGACGCTCGTGCGTGTTTTTTTTTTCCATTCTAACTTAAAATGATGCAATAACCAAAAAAAAAATAATCAAAAAACAGTTATCATTCCGCGAAGACGGTGAAGGAAAATGGGCTAGCGAAGGTGTACAACTTGGCGGACGCGGTTCGGCCATGGGCGTGATTGGTATGTGGACCGGTGCGGAACATGAACCGGACGATCCACTAGGTACGCATACACTTGTAGCAACTATCTCGTGTTTTCCCCTCTTTCATTCTTTGTCTTCTTTTTAAACAACTGGTGCTTTTTTTTTTTATAGGTCCGTTTTGGGCATGGAAAGTTGGCCCGGCACCTCCTAATACAGGATAACCGTAATTCTGAAGAAAACTAACCCCGCCGACTCGACTGTAATTAATAGTGGGGGAAGTAGTTTGCACCTGGCATGCCTAGGGATGGGATATACAACTTATTTATCAGAAAGAGACCATCATAGATGATTTCGTTTTTGTGTGTGTAATTTTTGAAAGCTTGTATTTCGATGGATGGCCGAGTTAAAGTTTCAACTTGTGACAAGAAAAGAAAATGTCAATATTTGATGCTGCCAAGACGGTGTGAAGAGAGAGATATGTTTGTGCCAAAAAAAATTGGGAGCGCAAACAGCCGTGGAACTAGGATGTATATAGTCAGCCACCCATCGCCCTTGAGAAAAAAAGAAGAGAATCACAGAAAGGAGATACTTACAGTTAAAACGTTCCCGACATTGACCAGCTTCCAGGCCCAGAAGGGCCGCCACCAACGCCACCGCCGGCGCTGGCGCTGGCGCTACCCCCTCCGCCATTGGCACTTCCTCCTCCTGGTGGACCACCACCAGAGGCTCGTCGTTCACGTAGATATTCTTGGTATTCACGATTTCTGCGTACCCGATCATGCGTAAAATCGAATTTTCGAGGCGCGTGTGGGATACCGGGACTGCTCCTTCTCCTTCTCAATCCTCCTCCTCCAGAACGTTCCCTATCTCTGTCTCGGTCCCATGAACGTGAACGCGAGACGAGACGATTTGGGTGGATACGAGAACGAGGAGGTGGAGGAGACCTAGATCTCGACCTAGATCTCGAACGAGGATGAGAACGAGATCGCGAACGAGATCGAGAAGAGTAAGAGCGCGAGCGTCCACGGCGACGGCGATGATAGTGGTAATCGTAATCGTCATATTTGTGGCGTGGGCCCAGAGGAGGAAGAGGACCGTGACGATGGTAATCGTAATCGCGCGATGGAGATGGCGAACGATAGCCGTAGCTACTACGATATGGCCTCCGCCCGCGCGACGACGTCGACGACAAGCCCGGGCTCGTTTTTATCATACTCGGAGGTGGAATGTGCGAATTTGATGATAAACTGGGTTCGTTTTGCTCAGCTTTGATGGTTGGCGTCTGGGTTGGAATCGGAATTGCCACAGTGGTAGAGGTGGCAGTAGTAGTAGTGGGGGGACATTGAGCTTGCTGAACTTGCAACTGCTGCTGCTGCTGTTGTGGTGGTGGTGGTGGTAGCGAGAGTATAGCCCGCAACTGCTCCAATGCCAAAATCGTATTTGAATTAGCACTGTCTTCCTCCTGATGCTGCTCCTGCTGCTGTTGTTGTTGTGCTGGCGGTTGCGTTGCAGAAGCAGCATTCGAAAGAGCGCCATCGACGAGTCCAGCCGAGAGCGTCAAGAGTCTCTGCAACTGATCAAGTGCACCGAGGTCAATCGGCGCCGCCATAGTAGCAGCAGGACTTGGTTCATCCACCAACGCAGGCCCAGGCAGGGGTGGCGTTGGAGACGCTACAGGACGGGACCTCGCTGCGCGCAGAGCCGCGAGACGATCCATAGGGGTGCGGAACGGTACAAGAACAGCTCCAGGCTCGAACTTGATCTGAGGCGTTGATAGCGGTGGGGGCGGAGGGTTTGCGGGGGTAGAGTGAGTCTCGGCTCGCGAGGTGGTGGTAGACGCCACGGGTGTCAGAGAGGGCGTCGGAGTCGACGGAGTCACAGGGGACACGATCTCTCCCTCTCTCTCTTCGCCTTCCTCCAACTCCGCCTGCACTACCTCTTGCCTTTTTGATTTGAGCGTAAAGGTGGTTATGTGCGCAGGAGCCGAGGCAGGCATTGGTGCTGGTAATGCCGGTGGGGGTGGTGGTAGGGATGAGATGGGTGGAAGTTGGTCGGGCGGGGAACGAACGCGTTCGGTCTTTGCGGAAGACTGGAGGACTTTGGCTGCTGGTGGTCGACCGACGGGTCGTCGTTTAGGCTTTGGGATGTACTCTTCTTCGTCGGTTCCCTCTGCATCAGAGGAGTTATTTGTCTCATTGCCGTTCTCCTCCACTTCCACTTGACGCTTTCGCTTCTTCGGCGCAGAAACACGAACCGCGGGGGAGGTGGTCGTAGAACCAAGTTTGTTGGACTTGGCAGCAGGGGCTGGAATCGATGCCGGCGCACGGGGGAGAGAGGTAAGGGTCGATTGCGCGCTCTTGTCTCCTTTCCCATCACTGCGCAGGGTGAGCTTGGGCAGTTTCTCGGAGATGAACTTGAAGAGCAATTTGGTGACGCGTCCGTTGGAACGCACGTCCTTCTCCGTGAGGCGAATGTCAGCGCGCATCTTCTCCACGGCGTGGCTGAGTTGGGACAGGCTGAGCGTCTCGCGCTTCATGTATATCATCACGCCAATCATGACAAACTCGATCGGCGAGACGCGCTGGGAGAAGGGCTTCCGGTAGATCTTCTCCCGCGCGAGGGACAGGTACACGCGGAACGTGTCGAGCACGCCAGAGCGGAGTTTGGGCGAGACGGGCGTCGTGCGCGTTAGCCATCTGTCCATCGCTTGCGAGGTGGGTGGAATTCTGCACGCGGGGAGTTGGTCGATCATGTAGACTATCGAGGCTAGACCGTGAAAGTCGCGACCGCGAGCACGACCCCAGTCAAAGGAGTTGCCAAAGCCGTCATCTCCAAGTACTTGAGACTGAATCTCGCGGATAAAGTTGGGCCAGGGGCCAGTTATAGCCTGCATACGCTCTGCAAGGTGTCAGAGGATATGCTAAAAGGGAGACACTCGGTGACATACCAGCGGGTGTGAGCGCCACGCCGAGCTGAACACGCTATTATAACTCGTGTGTGAGGGGTACTGATGAGAAAAGAGATGTGGTAGAGATATACCTGAAAGATTTCACGCTCTTGCTCGTCTGTCAAGCTGTCATATTCAACGCAAACGATCTGTTTGTTCGCAAAAGCCTGTTGCAGTGCCTTTGGTAAAAGTGCACGTGAATTGGCACCTTGTTTCTTGCACCAATAACGTTTACCTGTGATACTAGAAGCGTGATAAAAACAAAAAGATGAACCAAAATTGGAAGAGGGATTTACTGGTCTCTGTCTAGAAAGAGATGTGAGGCGAGAATAATAAGATACAAGAGATTAAACGTACGCGGAATCTATGAATAGGCACGTTCTGATGTCAGTAAAAGGCCGAGAAGTAACGTCAGAAAGGTGATAAAGCGCACGCGCTGTGCCAGTGAGTTGAATGAGACGCCTGATTGGCAAACAACACCACTGGTAGACGACCAGAGAGGAAGGCCATTCAACCACCGGGGAAGTTTGCAGAACAAGCGGCCCACAGGGAGAATTTGGTTTGAGCGAACAAAGATACCAGTACTTACAAGCCCATCCAAGAACCTGGAAATACAGTGAGAAAGAGAAAAAGCTGATGCCATGAAAGGACGAACTTTTGTATCGAGGTCAGACGTTGCTTCCCATCTATGCAAACACGACTCTCGCTACCATCTTTCGACGTAGAGACAGCTTGGTGGCAAGTGTGAGCGGGATGAGAAACGGTGGCGAGAAATGAAAGGCAGACCAAAGATGATCGGAGGAATATAGTAATTGCGAAAGACAGAGTCTATAAGGCCGATCTGCTTTTGTTCTGACCAAACGACATCTGGGGGAGTATAAGCTAGTGGACGAGCGGGGAACTCAAAGAGTACCTCGTTGATAGTCTGGGTCCAAATCAATAGTGCCATCGATGATTTGCTCTGAAGACGTAAGAAAAGGAAGGAAGAAAGAAAAGGTTGGGAATTACCGTATAGTGATCTAACAGAGTAATTCGTCGAGCGTGGGGGTCTTAGCGGATTGGTGACATTGTAAGCGGACCAGTGATCGATCTTGGGTTTTTTAACGCTCAGTTTCTTTACTTTAGGTAAGTAGGGTTGTTCTTCTTCTTCAGAAGATGAGGTAATGTCTGTGAGATCCGAAGCATAAAAATCTGAGAATGACATGTTGAGACGGTAAAGTAGTAGAACATGAGGCTGAGGTGAGCGGACATGCCTTTCACGGAGGTCGCCGCCTAGCCACCGATCGTTCCGTCTCCGCTAAAGTTATTACTCATTTTTTATTTTCAAAACACACAATATTGGTATGTTCTCCCTTTCGATGGATGACGAGAAATTGATGTTCGTTGCGGTTAGATAAAGTCTATCTATCCCCTTCCTTTGTTCTGTAAATGATTGATAGGATCAATTTGTCCAATCATCACGCGATTCTCACGTGGTCGCGTCTTTACCTCAAACGCGCGACGGCGGTCCACGGTCAAACAGTTCAGTGAACAATCATGCGTATCGAGGAACTCATCCTCGAAGGTTTCAAATCATATCCAGTCAGAACTCAAATAACTGGCTGGGATCCATCTTTCAATGCAATCACAGGTCTCAATGGCTCTGGAAAGTCAAATATCCTCGATGCTATTGTTTTGTTCTCGGTCTCACTAACATGTCTTCCGTGCGTATCGTACACCATCACCTAGTCATATTCACAACTACCCTTTTCTTTTTTAGATGCGTGCGCAGAATCAACAAGATCTTATCTATAAACGTGGACAAGCTGGTATCACAAAGGCATCTGTCACCATCGTCTTTGACAACTCGGATAGAGAAAATAGTCCACCTGGAATGGAGAACTATGCTCAGATAACTGTCACCAGACAAGTGCGTTCCATCATTACTCGTCTTCCAGCACTAAATGTTTCTCTTCAGATCGCCCTTCCAAATATCTCCAAATACCTTTTAAACGGTCACAAGGCACAACAGAACATTATCAGACCATCTTTCAAAGTGTCCAGCTCAACATCAATAACCCTAATTTCCTCATCATGCAGGGCCGCATCACCAAAGTCCGCCTCACTTTTTGTTTTATTTCCTCTCACATTCGTTCATCCATCCTCCTCATAGGTCCTCAACATGCGTCCAAAAGAGATTCTCGGCATGGTCGAAGAGGCCGCCGGCACGCGCATGTTTGAAGAACGAAAGGACAAAGCCGAAAAGACGATGGGCAAGAAAGAGAAGCGCGTCGACGAGATCACCGCCCTGCTAGCCGAAGAAATCACCCCAAAACTAGACACGTTGCGCACCGAACGCCGTGCCTTTATCCAATTCCAGAAAGCGAGCGCAGATCTCGAGCGCCTCGCCCGCGTCCTGCGTGCGTACGAGTGGACCGACCATCGCGCCAAGGCCTCGCGCAAGGATACCCAGATCGCTGAACGGGAGAAGGAGATTTCGCAGGCGCGACATGATAAGGAGCGCGCGACGCGTGAGGCAGGCA